>PPLB01006097.1:13563-33084 GCA_003706365.1 Citeromyces siamensis
CCCGTCGCTCGCTGTCTTTTAAGACTCCGGAAGATAAAATGGTGGATCTATTCGTGCAGCGACGTTCCGTATCGTTTGCACTTGCTAAGTCTCCCCACATTGCGTTTACTCGTTCTCCTCTCCTTTGTCTTTTTGTTCTTAACTAACACTCAGGCTACATTGGTGAGTTTGAGTTCATCGATGATCACAGATCTGGTAAAATTGTCGTTCAACTCAACGGCAGGTTGAACAAGTGTGGAGTTATCTCCCCAAGATTCAACGTGAAAATTGCGGACATTGAAAAGTGGACCGACAACCTTTTGCCCGCCAGACAGTTTGGTTATGTGATCTTGACCACTTCGGCTGGTATCATGGACCACGAGGAGGCCAGAAGAAAGCACGTTTCGGGCAAGATTTTGGGATTTGTATATTAAATGTTAGTGATGATTAGCGTATGTCTTCGTCGTACCTGAATATTTTCCAACAGAACTTTCATCCATCGTTACGGGAGACATGTGTAGCAGGTGCTATGTTTCCAACTTTTGCCTATTAGGATAATGTGATGTATAACAGGGAAATTCGATACGGTACAATTTATTCTTGATTACTGGATGTGTATCTGTGTTGTGTGTGTACTAGATTGTGCTATATTCTCCTCACTGTTGTGAGGGTTACACGCCTTATCTATAATGTGCTATGCATCTGCAACACGCATAGTTATGCATGATAATGGTGTTAAGCTTCGCTAGGAACGTTCTAACAGTATACCATTGTTGTCACACAAACTATGAATTGGTGTGAGGGTGGAGTCGAGATTCAGGGAGTTTTGGGGCCGTTCTGTTGTAGCTTTCTGGCGTACGGGATTGTTTGTAAAAGATCAGATCGGTCGTTTTACGTGGCGCTTAGTGAAAATAGTATAAGCCTATTATATCGTCTTTTGGACTGAACTGTGTTGATGATGCGAGGAACTGGTAGCAGCTTGAGCTGTGTAGTTCGTGCTCATGGTTATCTCTAGTTCCAGGTATTCACGAAACCGTTCAGTAGTGATAGTTTTTCGGGTAAATGATGTATTACTTCCGCCTGAAGCTGCTACTTCATAGGAGTCTTTTGGCGCCCTTTTATACACGAATTACTCCTGCAAGAGGATGCATAGAGTTTGTGGAGAATGCTCATTCGAATGCATAAAAGGTCACGAAGAATGACTATTTTCATGCACGTATGATGAAGAGGAATGACCTTAATCAAAAGCGGAGTAACCGAAAACAGTAGTGCTTTCCTCTTGCATTGCATTCGACATGCATGCTAGTATCGGATCGCGGCTGATCCAATACACCGACAAACTGTACATCAGCCTATTTCTCTCTTTTCGGGCGTATTAAAAATATGTGTTTTCGCTTCTTTTTTTCACAACACTTGTTCAGTAGAGAATCTGCATTGAACCACTTAACAGAGAATTTTGGAACAGTTCAAAGGGAGATCGTTCCTGAGGAACAATAGACAGAAATCAAAACAAAAATAAATGGTTCATTATCTGGCAAATGGTAATTTTTCTCCGAGGAAGCCTCAACTGGAAGAAATAGTCCATGCCGTGGTAAAGGTTGTAAGGTGCTTCTGACTCGAGTGACCGAGAAGATGGCTTCTTTTAATTTGGTCTTATCAACACAGTACTTGTCGCGTCATAAGTCACGGCATGATACGGAGAAACGGTGGCTCGTACTGCCAAGGCTTTGTAAGATGCGAACCGTTTAGCAGATTATATACGTAACCCTGTGGTGGAAGATGAGTCTAACGTGGTATTAAGCCAACAGAAACTTTCTTACGGATTTCCTCGAGGGATAACTTTACGACCGTTAAGTGGTCAATTAGTAGAGGTAGCATAACTCTTTTCTAGTGAAAACCTTTTCAAATGTATCCGTATCTAAACAGAGGTGAACGAAACGTCTTCCTTTGATAATGAGAGTGTCATGCCATGACTGTCTTGCACCGTTGGAGGAAACATAGTACGGTAATCAAGATTCCATTCAATAAGATTTCCGGCAAACAATAAGGTTATTCACAGAATACAGACTTGCGGAATAATAAACGTTCCATTCACAGCGACTGTTCCAGTTCACGCAACTTGGCAAAAGAAACTGCATGTCTTTCCCATGAGAGCTGGTCCACTTTGCTCTGCAAGGGAAGTTTGCACGTTGTTCCTCCACTCCCGATGCAAGTGGAAACGGCCTTCTTGATTCCTGCAATCCCGACATCAGGAACCAAAAGCTCCAATTTTGCAACATGGTATTGCAAGAGACGAGCGTCCTCGATACGTCCTTCCTGAAACAAGGTCACGAGTCTCACCATCACTTTGGGGAAAACAGCCGAGAGCCCATCAATGGCCCCGGAAAATCCCATCAGCATAGATGGAAGAACAATTTGCCCAAACCCTGTAAACACGGAAAACCCGTTTTTTTTGATTTCCTCGCTTCCAGCCACTAATACGTACAGATGGAAATTTTGGTGGGTGAATTTCGAGCCGACAATTTTCGGGTGAGCAGACAGTTTGACCCAAGCGTCATAATCGAGAATCAGCCCATTGCACACTTCAGGATAATAGTAAATAATAATTGGAATAGGTGACATATCTGCCACTTTGTAAAACCACTCTACAATAGAGTCTGGTTTGGCCGAAGCTGCAAAAAAACTGGGTGGCATCAAGAGTATATACCGAGCTCCACCTTTTGCCAGCACCTGGACTTCTTCAACAACGGTCTCAATACAATTTTGGTTGACCCCTCCAATAATGCTAAAGTCTGGTTTCTCTCTCATAGCGGAGGCTACTTTACTGACTAATTTCAAGCGTTCATGAAAAGCCATGCTAACATTTTCCCCAGTTGTTCCTGCTAAAACTACACCGGAAATTCCACTGCTCTCGAGTATCTTTGTATGTTGTATTTGCGTCTGGATATCTAAAGTTCCATCTGCATGGAAAAAAGTTGGTGCAGGAGTGTACATCCCACTTTCAAGTCGTTTGAACCCCATCACTGTCGGTTCATTAAAGATGGAAACGCCCTTTTATAGAGGTGGAGATGTGGAGAATTTCGTGTGGGGAAGAAAAGGCGATCAGAGGTGGGGGATATGCATAACGAGTGGGAGAAGATCCAATGTTTTCAGTTAAGGCAGGTTTACTAAAGGTATTTTTGATACAATGTGGAAGTTGCTCAGTGTGATGGATAGAAAGTAACTGCATGTTCATGCACATTATATGCAATGCCATGCAGACCTTGCAAACCGAAATGAGATCACAGCAGAATTGTAGAACCCTAGACTGGTAGGATTAAGGGAACAAACTGTCATGAGAATTGTGTTTGTGCATTATATTCCTTGCACAGGAGACACGAGCAGCACTCTGTGAATCCAACGAAGAAAAAGAGTTGGATTTTTAGCACTTGAAAGAGACTTTATGAAACTCCACTCTGTCTTGCTTTGAAAGACTCCTTCTATAAAGCTCTGTAGAAGTATTTGTCTTTTTATGCATTGGCTCACGGACGCGTCAATAAGAAGATTCATTTCTACGCGAGAAACGTTTGCCATTGCTAAGCAAACAAGTGCGCATATCAGATGCACTTGGATAACGCTTCTGACAGAATAGCCAGTCAATATGCATCATACATATATCACTTGAATGATGCGTAAACATCGATTGTTTGTTGTTTGTCAGACAATGCCGTTGCTCATATCTCTCGGTGGCCTCAAGAGTAATGACATCTTTAAAAGTCGAGGTCGATGAACTCTGGACGGGGAAAGAGTTATTTTAGATGAAAAGTTTGAGGTAAGCCTCAACCTCCGACCTTGTAGAAACTCTCTTTTTTTTGATATAGTGCAAATGTTCTGCACGGTTCAAAAGTATGCCGCTCTGACTGGTGGATTCAAGAGGCATGCATTTCATTAGAGATATTTTCATTCCGTTTAGGGACAAGTAGTCCAATGGTGTGCAGTCATAAATTTAAGTAGAAAAAAATAAGGATGCATTGGTAATCTATCTATATTTCCTTTTTCACTTGATCTGAAAATGAATAATCTTTAACCACTCCATATCCTATTAATTTTTTTAAATAATATGCAGTTTGTACATCTTTAATATGAAAAGCTATCGATATATTTCTATCTCCTATTCATCCATCTCCTTCTATTAACCCTGCTAAATAATAACCGAACTCCTCATCATTATTTAATTTTGAATATTTGGCTTTATGCTCAGATATTGCTAATGAATCGTATTCAAGATCTTCTATTTTATACCTGTCTACCGTTAAGTATTGAGGTGAGTTAGTTGTTAATATCTCCTCGTTCTTATCCTTTTTTAATCATAATAGTGAATTACCTGCTGATTGTTTATTGAATATATCTGTTTTTAGTAACTTAGCAAATACTATTGATTAAATATATTACTGAATAGAATATTCAATTAGATATTTTATATTTTTTTAGTTTATTACTTTTACAGTTTGTACTGTATACCCAAATTATAAAGTAGGAAAAAATATATTAGATAATATCTTAATGACGGTAAATATAATTTAATCGTTAAAATGGGTGCTTGTGGTGATTCCCAGTATTTACCCTAGAATTAATAAAAAAAGGATTTAATACAAAGTAATAAATTAATATTAGTTTATAAATCAATACCATAATCAAGGCAAGATTATAAGGTCTGTTAATATAGTTTAATTGGTTAAAACGATTGCCTCATATGCAATAAATGTTAAGTTCAAGTCTTACTATTAACATATATCATATTTATAATGATCTTATTATTATTCCTTTATTAGCTGTATTATGAGGCAGGGTAAGGGATATATTATATAGTAAATATATAACCTACCCTCTATACGCATGCGGGGGAAGGGTGTGTTGGAAATATTGAAGATAATTAGGTAAGGAATAGGATATAAACTTATAGAAATACTTCATAGTATTACATATATAGATCTAAGAGGTGCCCCTCATCTAATAGGGTGTGTGTGATTTCTCTTAACTTTGTATAGAACTTTGTATTGCGTCTTTAGCCCATTATATTAAAGTCATCAGGATTTGCTTTAATTCCAATAATTTATTAATGTAAGGATGTGGCTTAGACCAAGCACATGATCAGACCTTCCCTTAAAGGTAAACTCTTGAAAATGATGATGCGCGACGCGGTAGGTTAGCATTATATAAGGATCTTGTGTATTCCAATCGATAGACAAACTATTACCCATCAGCGACACTAACCCTCATAATTAATTAGAATATATATATATACATAGATTTGGAGGAATTAATCTACCATAAAGCACGAACTAAAAGCAACGATGTAACATTTGTCAAAGATTGAAATAATGGTAAGATTTGTTGGGGATTATCGAATTAAAAAACACAATCCACTGCCTTAATCTGTAACCGTCTATTGTCTTGGCTTTCATTCTTGCGAACGTACACATCGGAGCGGAATACTTATGCTTTCGCTTATTAAACCCTATTTAGAGCCTAACAGTATTCATCGTTTACTGCATAAACTAATCGGGTATCTAATCCGTTTTGCTACTTCCTATACACGAAGTGATATGTGATACCTGTTTAATAGAAAGTTCTCGATTTAAAACATATGCAGATGCAAATAGTGCGTTAAATTTAAATAGAAGTAGTATTCTATTATGCAAGAGTACAGATCGTGCACTATTTCGAGGTGTTACTGCCTTTCCTAGTCAATCAATTACTATGAAAGATTATAGTCGTCAAGCCACGTCCAAACTTTTGATTTTTAGATGAACCCTTTTTGAAAATACCTCACGAGTACCGTTCTCGCATATGTTGAGCTTGCCGTGTCCAATATCTGAGGGAAATTGCCTGCCGCTCAAGACATCAGTTATATGCAAAAGAGTTTACAAAGAAACAGGATACATTACATCCACACTATGAGCCACTTTCTGCAGGTCAACTGGAGTCGTCGCTCGCTGTGGCCTCGTCTTCCGTTTCATGCTCGGACGCCGTGTCCGATATAACAGCCGTCTCTCGAGACGGCGTTCGCGAGTGCGGGTTCTTTACAGGGGACGACAAC
The DNA here is from genome assembly GCA_003706365.1 of Citeromyces siamensis. Classification (NCBI taxonomy): domain Eukaryota; kingdom Fungi; phylum Ascomycota; class Pichiomycetes; order Pichiales; family Pichiaceae; genus Citeromyces; species Citeromyces siamensis. The sequence continues at coordinate 19,622 of PPLB01006097.1, forward strand.
GACATGAGAGACAGCACAGCATCCTTCTCTGCCACGGTTTCCTTGGTCAATGTAGGTTTTGTCGATATAGCGTGGCACAGTGCTGCGTTGGCGTTGGAGAAGTTTGACGCATACTGGTCAAGAGACGGCCTCGACTTATTATGCCTTATTTCTCCCGGCTTGCGTGGCGGAGACTTGTGTTGAAACTGGTTCAAACTATTTTTAGGCGAGTTGTAAAACTCGGGGAAAGCCAAACCGAGCCCATCTTTCGGGTTCTCCTTTGGTTTTTGCAGTGGTGCCACTTTCGATATGGCGTGGTTCAGCCTTGTTCGGAGATGGTGGGAGATCTCCTTGATCTCTGAAGTGTTTCGTTGCTTCTTGGCTGGCGACTTCATCAGCGAGTCGTGGAAGACGAACCCGCGGTCAGACTCTTCCAGAGAGCGCCGCTTGGATCTATCTGGCGTCTTGAGCAAGTTGTAGAAATCGTTTGAACCTCTTTCTGTGGACCTGCTGGGTGAAACGAGTGGTGTTCCCTCTTCACCAAGGTTAAACCGGTCGGGCGTCTTCGGAACAAGGAAATCCCGTGAGGCCCGCCGTATATTCGGAGTCAAATGTGGGCCGAAAGCGGAAAGATGCCTCGCTGGCGGCGTAGACGGTGGAGTATCAGGTTGCATGTGGCTAGTCTTTTAGCTGGTGGTGCAAGGGTGCATGAACAAGTCGAGATAACGAGAATTTCGAAAACGACGCTGTGTTCTCGAGCCACTCCCATGGGCCTGCAGGACGCTGCATTCCACTCAAGGAAGCCATACGCTTCCGTCGATGTCGATATTTCAACTCAGAGTATTACGTGACTTTGAATAGGTATGACTTGGCCTTGGCAAATAATTTAACTATGAAGGACCGGATTCCATATTTCCGCCCTTCTGTTTCAGTGGTTTTCTGTTGGTTACAGGAGGCGGCCGAGGGGGGATTGTATTCATTCATTGCGCGTATAGCATCCCATCATCAGAACCTGCAATCCCAGGATGCGTCATCCAACGACACGACACATTACGAGATGACCACGGTCCTGGTTGCGTTTCATACATTCAAAGTGTTGATCCCTTGAATTGTGTTGCAGTGTATAATTCCGTACAGTGAGCTGTAGGAATGACAAAACCACTCGAGATTTTATTGCGCTCCTCTGGCTCTCGTTCTATCGTGTCTTTTCCAGTATCCTACACTCGGACGTGTGTCTAGAATTTACCATTAATTCTCTTTGTTACTCTACGTTGGTGGCTGCTACTCTGATGAACAGAGACAGTTAAAGCTTTATGTTAAAGCCGGGGATAGAGGAACCGTGGCGTGGATGGAAAAATCTCTCTTTAGATAATCATAGATGTGGAGAGTTCTACAATATAAGCCAAATTCTGTCACATGTCTCTGCCATTAATCAACGGGCCCAAGGATATACTGAAGAGGAATCCACTATAAATCCCTCTTAGAAAGCCCTTCAACTGGTGTTGACAATACTAGGTTCATAGAAAATGAAGGGGCAGTGAAAGGAATTTCCAGCATCCGGATGAAATTTATCCACCTGAGTAACAGGAAAAATATTTAAAATCGACCGCGAAGCAACATCCCGCTAGAAGGGTCATCCTGATTCTCGGGATCATTTTGTTCTTGGGGTAATGTTATCGATGTAGTACATAATAGATTTGCAATAACCTCATTATATCAGCTCTTGTGTGTCTTCCCCCCAGACATGGTCTCGAGCTGCACTCGTACTTACTCACCAGGACCATGCATTATCTTTATTGCGATGTGAAACCATTCAAGAAGAGTTTCAACCTTTTCATTAGACGGGTTGGGTTATAAAGAAAACCGCCAACTTCGTCACCCGGATGGAGTGTCACTGAGACCTTTACTAGCTCCTTTGCATTACCTAAAGCCATATGCAGTGTAGCAGAAGCGAACGGCTTGAGTTATACAAATTCTCAGGTACACGCTTTTGTCCTTCTATGCTTCCTAGTCAAGGCTTCTTTGAGCGACCGTTAGTGTTATGGTATACGTAGTACATATCGTACTCACAGATCTCGAATAATTGTACACATTGATAGAAATGACATTCAGATGCATACCAAAGCTTTTGTTGTCGTGGAAGGTTTTAGAAAGAACCCGTTTTGCTGACATCTGTCGAATACGCAAAATGGTGGGACCTGAAAACCTGCTCCATCGAGCTCTGAACCAACACCCAGGAACACTTGAGGGTGGTGAGTTTCAAAGATCTCACTGTGCGCATGGTTGTAAACTCCGTTGTATGACCCCGTATCAGTTGAAGAAGGACATCAAAGGTTTTGGACACAGTTCTGCACACAGGAAAGATCATGGCACACTGAAAAGTGAAGCATGTGTCTATGTCGTTAGTTTTGACCAAACAGTACAACTGCAAGCTTGTTATATAAGTTGACGCAGTTCGAAAAGTGGTTCGATCAGCAAGTATTACACGTACGACGGTTCTGTGTAACGAAAATTGGAGGATGATACAGATTCAAACACACACCTCTTGCCTAAAACAGAGCTCTGGGTGGGTTTTCAGATTACTTCTAGGATATTCTTTTCGTCTCGCAGGTTCATGTATGGCATGGCATATGCACCATACCGCTATATTCTCGATAATATCCATGTTTTCTAATAAATGAGCGACCGTTAAACCAAAGATGTGGCTCAAGAATAGTTGGTTTGGAAGCTGAACATGGCAAAATGCCATTGTGATAGCACAAGCCTCTTCACGTCTACTCCTCATATGTAACTTGGCGAGGCAGAGAAGTTCATAGAGGTCTCAGTGACGGCTCCATCCTACTGACGAAGCCAGTGGTTGCGAGCCTACTGTTTAAACTCAAGAATATACTCACGCTGAGCAAAGCTGCGGGATCGTCTATGGTTGTATCTGTAAGACTGAATTGAAGATCGACTGACATGTCTTTGTGCGTTCCAGAAAGTAGAGTGGGTCGCTGTGCAGAAAAAAGAAAAAAAAACTTCACAAAGATTCTCCATAGATGAGAACCACGCTATTAGATCAAGTGATAGTAGCTCTTTCGTAAATTCATCCCACGCACCATCCCGCATATCATCCCACGACACTACATCCCACGAAACCATCCCACCTTAAAGCCCCCCCTATAAATAAGAACCAAAACCACAGGCATCACCATGACACAGATAACATTAGGACGCTACTTATTCGAAAGACTTCACCAGCTCAAGGTGGACACCATTTTTGGAGTGCCAGGTGACTTTAACCTGTCTCTATTAGACAAAATCTACGAAGTGGAGGGCATGAGATGGGCTGGTAATGCCAATGAACTGAACGCCGCCTACTCTGCAGACGGTTATTCCAGGGTAAAAGGTCTATCCTGTTTGGTCACCACCTTCGGTGTCGGTGAGCTTTCCGCGCTCAACGGTGTAGCTGGTGCGTACGCTGAACATGTCGGTATGGTTCACGTTGTAGGAGTGCCATCGACATCTTCCCAACAGAAACAGCTGTTGCTTCACCATACACTGGGGAACGGAGACTTCCAGGCGTTTTACCACATGTCTTCGCACATCTCTGAATCTACAGCATGGGTTGAAAACGTACCCTCGGCTGTCAGTGAGATTGACAGGCTGATCAGAAACGCGTATGTCAACCAGAGACCAGTTTACCTCGGTCTGCCAGCTAACTTGGTGGACCTGACGGTGGATGCCCAGCTGCTAAAGAAACCAATCGACTTGTCACTCGAAAACAATGATGCTGATGCACAGAAAGCGGCGATCGACAAGACATTGGAAATTGTTTCGCACGCCAAGAACCCAATTATTCTCGCTGACGCCTGTGCCTCCAGACACTCGTGTCATAAAGAAACGATGCAACTGGTGGAGAACACGCACTTCCCCGTGTTTGTCACACCCATGGGTAAAGGCGTTGTTAACGAGCAACATCCACGTTTTGGCGGCGTGTACACTGGTACGTTATCATACCCTGAGGTGAAGGAAGCTGTGGAATCGGCAGACTGCATCATCTCTGTTGGCGGACTGCTCTCTGACTTTAACACTGGATCGTTTTCGTACTCTTACGAGACGAAAAACGTTATCGAGTTCCATTCCGACTACACGCAGGTGAAACAGGCTGTTTTCCCTGGCGTCCGGATGAAAGAGGCGCTTGTAGAACTCAACAACCGCATAAAGTCGGTCATCTCCACTTACAACCCAGTCCCAGTACCTGAGGCCAAGTCTCTGCAAGAGGCTGCTGCGGGCGATAAACTCACCCAGCAATGGCTGTGGAGCAAGTTGGGTTCCTTCCTGAAGGAGGGCGACATCGTCATCAGCGAGACGGGGACGTCTGCGTTCGGAGTTGTGCAGACTCATTTCCCCGCGCAGACGCTTGGTATCTCGCAGGTTTTGTGGGGGTCCATTGGGTTCACTACGGGAGCGACACTGGGTGCAACTATGGCTGCCGAGGAGATTGATCCAAGTAAAAGAGTTATTCTCTTTATTGGAGACGGGTCTCTCCAACTCACCGTACAGGAGATCTCCACCATGTGTCGGTGGAACTTGAAGCCGTACCTATTTGTGTTGAATAACGACGGATATACGATTGAGCGTTTGATCCACGGGGTCACTGCGCAGTACAACGATATCCAGCCGTGGAAAAACCTAGAGTTGCTATCTCTGTTTAATGCAACGGACCCACAGACTGTGCGGGTATCAAAGGTGGATGAGCTTGAGGAGCTGTTCGAGGATGAGGCATTCAACAAGAACGATAGGATTAGGATGGTGGAGATTATGCTCGAAAGGATGGACGCACCGGCCAACTTGGTTAAACAGGCAGAAATCACCGCTGCCACTAATGCGAGACAGGATTGAGTGTTACGTACCAATGAATAAAAAAGCAAAACTCCTTTATTCCAACCAACTTTACGATCTCAGTTGATCCTCCTCGGCGACGGTAATTTTCCGCACACCCATGGCGAGAGCGCTATCATCTTCCGAGTCGTCTTCGTCCTCCGCATCGGAATCTTCATCATCTTCTTCACGGGTCTCATCCGCCTTCTTTTGATCCTCCTCTTCCTCCTCTTCCTCTTCTTCTTCCTCCTCTTCATCCTCCGGGTACCCACCGGTCTTGAGGGCGATTTTATCGACAATCTCGTTCCAGTCCATCATGCCACCCATACCGATGCCGCCGTAGGAGCCTACAACTTTTTCAGTGGGTCTCAAGACTTCGACCCACGTCATCTCCTCCTTTATCGCTTTCAAATGCCTTTTCGTAGTTGGCGAAGTGTACGCATAGCTCACCATCGCTGGTGCGACTAGAATAGGGTACTGCGTGTTCCACGCCCTGACAACGTTGGTCACCAGGTTGTCGCATAACCCTAGTGCGATTTTGGCAAGAGTGTTCGCCGTGCACGGCGCTATGACAAGGATATCCGCCCACCTTCTCAGCTCTATGTGTAGAACGGGGTCTGTTCGCGATTTCCAAGTATCCCACTCGTCCCTGTCTCGCCAGATTTGCACATTCGAAGGGAATTCACCCCTCGACACAAAATGCTCCGCTGAACTCGTTAGAATTAGCTGAATAGACACTCTCTCTTTGTAAATCTCTTCCAACTTGTTGATTATCAGTCTCGTCTTTTTCACAGAGATAGATCCGCACGCGGCAAACAGCACATGGAACTTGCCGTCATCCTGTGGCAAACGCGGGTCCAAGTTTGCGTTCACAGCAGGGTCAGGTGACGGTACAGGCTCGCTGGCGTTTGAAGCCGACCGAGAACGACCCCCGTGCTTAATCGTGTCTTCTACGTAAAAATGAGGGTGCGTGACATCGCCCTGCCGTGGCTTTATCACAGCTTCAGGCGCACCGGCACCTGCTGCCCTGTCGGAACTTGCCGCGGCATTACAGGGAGGCTCGTGATGCAAGATGGGCGGCGGTGACGGGCATCTTAGCGACGACATTGCCATTTCCGCAGGCGTGTCTTCTTTGCTGATGTTGCTTATGTTACTTCTGATCTTGTCAGCTGGCGAAGGGGCGCCCATCGCTGAGTTTTGTCTAGAAGTGGTGATGGTGCTCATTTTCGATGTCGGGACCGGCTGATTTTTGTCGAACGTGATTGTTGTGGTTCGTTTTAACGGTGCAGGCTGCTGTAGAACGGGTTCTTCAGCTCCAGGTGACTTTTCCATATTTTGCCTGTGTTGCGTTCTGGTTGTTCACGGGTTCGACCCCCGGTGTGTGCATTTTGGATCGATTTCTATAAACCTATTGTAAACGTAAGTGATAGATATATGGAACAGTCCACTCCCCTGAAGAATAAAAACCCAAAGGGGCGTAGCCACATAGCAGGTGCGTTTCACAAAACCTCACAACGCATATCAATGTTTGCCATCAATTCGTCCCACGAAACCCGGAATGGATTCCGTAAGGCGAAAAGCAGACCCCTTTTCATTTCATAGATGAATTTTCCCCGTCCTTTCAGCTACGGAATGGAAAGGGTGGGAAAGATTAGATGGTGCTTTGTCCATTTCGAAAAATCAGAAGAGTGTATAGCCTTCCAGGAAAAAGCGGGCATTCATCCTGAGTTATAGGATATAATCTTGTTTTCGCAGCCATTGCATTTTTGTTGTACACAATGAATTGCAATAAGCTCTCTGTCACTTTATCTGTTATTTTTTCTTCTGTCCTAATCAACATGCAACCTCCGCTCCATGAGCAAGCCGGATCGTTATATACCTACCGTTCCGTACGGTCAGCCACCTCTCCTTTCTCAACAGATATGGTCCCAATAAATGCGGCCTAGTCTGATTACATGTGCTTGGCCGGGCCCAGAACTTGACACACGCCGTCTTGTTGGCTTGATTCCCAATATGGCCTTACCAATGCAAACATTGGCGGTCCTGCCTCAAAAGCATTACATTTATCTCCCTAACAATGAACGTTAAGCCATCCAAGTGGACTCTCATTCACTCGTTAGGAGGTTTGGGTTAGAAAACCTCGGGATCGAGCGGTCCCTGAACTCCTTTATATTCCTCATGGTACATGCTGCGGAGGTGTGTTCTGACTGCAGTTCATATTCTTGTTGAATTGAATGAATCGTGCCACCCCGAAGTCTCCACCAAATTCCAACAGATCAAACGGATAATCACACAAAGGTTTGTCGTAGGCCTTTTCAAGGTCAACTTGCGCTATGGCCTCATCAGGGGGCATCAGGGGGGCGGAAAGGCTCTTCTTAATCCTAAACGTTTGGATATGTGTTCTCGGGTCACGATTGGGAAAAACCCAGACTGTTCGGAGTATACGAGAGTTGGAAACAGCTTCAGCAGAAGGCCCCTTTTTGTCGGTACCCGACATAGGCGAATGTTATCGGTCTTGGTTTTCCAATATGTGTGACTGCACCCCTTTTATTGTAAAATAGCGTGAGGAAAATTGTCTGAAATTGATGGGGTAGCCTGTCTCTGGTTGATCTCATCGAGTAGGATGGGCCAAGTGCCACTTGTGTGGAATTCCATCTTGCCCAGGCAGGGAAGACGCTAAGTAGCTCTTCAAGTGAGTATCCCTTCTTCAGGTCTGCTGTTTGACTGGGGCCCTGTTTTACGGTTCCCTTCTGTCTATTGGAGAACGTCTCGCGGCAGCCCTGATCCGTTATGCATGGAGATAGGCGTGTAAGGAAACGAGTAATAGCTGCACACAAGGCAGCATGAACGCCCTCCTGTTATCAGGTTGGCTAGTCCGATCTCTCTTGTAGAGTTAGGATCGCATGGCAATGGGTAGAGACGTGGCAGTCAAAGTGATCGATTTCAGTATTGGGCAGAATTTTTTTAGCCTGGTGATGTAAAACCGATTAAATCTCTGCTTGGTACAAACATACCAGGATCGTTAGTGAAGGTTTCAAAGGAGAAAGGGTCGACAAATCGAAGAGAGAACTCCTGATCAGCAACACTATATATATATATAGAAAATAAAGAAAATACACCTTTTAAAAGCGACCCTTTCAAACGTCCACGGACAGCAGTTGGTGGTATTTTTCAACCCGAACCGCTACTGGCTTTACTACAAGGCGTCCCCTAGTGGCTAACCATCTCCCGTGGTGCCACGGGGAAACAAGAACATCCGTACACTCTAGTGATCGAAATCTCCTCTCAACCTGAGCTTCCGCCAGAAAAGCCGAAATTTTAGTTTTCAATTCAATGTCCAATTGCGACTTTATACCGCTCATGGCGGAATTGGCACGAGTCTGAATGAGCAGATAGCCTGAAAAACACCACGTGGGAGAAACCGCTGCTGGCATCCATTTAAAATGACTTGTGACCTTTTTCGAAAAATCATTGATATATTCTTCCAACGATGACACCGCTCATCCAGCACGTCATCTATCCCAAGGAGGCTGTTGCAAATGCAAACAATGGTTGGTATATTTATCATCGATCTTGACTCCTGTCCAACGGAAGGAGTTTGCGGAAGCCTTCTAATTGTTGAGCTCCCCCAGTGCAACATACGGTTATCTTGTCGATCACACGCGAATATCGCTTCCGCTGCTGGTGAGGCTCGCTTTCCAAGAAAATGATTCGATGAGGCCGTAGTGGCCCTGATCACCAACACCTTTTAGGATTTTGACGAGAACCGGATTTCCATATGTGATCAATTTCCTGCACATCACGTTGATCCCAGTAACGCAATTTGGCATAGACATAGATGTTGACCGATGACGCTGGTTGACAAACCACACGTGGTAGCTTGCGTAAGGTAATAGACACTATGCTTGCCCTTTATGAGAGAAGCAGTCTGTCACGAGATATCTCCCATGGTAATTGTGGTTCTGGATGTCGGCATGGACTAAGGATTGCATACAAGATTGGTACGTTCCATTTCGGGCCCGAATCAATCACGACGTGCGATTTTCTGGTGCTGAAATAGCAGCCAATAACTTCCAAACGTGATCAAGTGGTAGTCTGTACCCTCCTTGGGTAGAAAGATAGTCTCATCCGCAGCTGTTGATCGAGAGGAGACAGAAGGTTGTAACCTTTGATTTGCTGTTTCGCCGTCCTGGTGAGCGGCTATAGGCAGATCGCAAACAAGTTAGGAGCGATTGTTTTGCTGTTCGCTTTGTCCAAATTGATGACAGCTCTCTGGACCTCCCAATTAAACTACACAATTTCAGCCTAAGCCCCAAGGTATCTAATAGGTCTGCAGAATATTGATTATCCAGGCACCCATAGGATTTGGATAGTGGAGTCTCGGAGACACTTCTCCCACAGAAGACTGATGTTTTGAGTGTTATCTTTGGAATCTCGAGAAGGGGTATAGTCCTTTTGCTCTCTCCCAACAAGAGAAGGCAGCTCATTGTATTAACTAGTGCTATGACAATTCGGTATCCCGTATTGGTTGAACTTTTTGTCTCCAATTTACAAGCTTTTCTTGGAGGAAATTCCGGACTGACATTCTGGAAATCGCTGGGAGGACCCGGTTGTTGATGATGATCGAACCATGGTCCCAACACTGCAAATTCTTTCGATGCGGGCGTCCATGTCTGCGGAAGTCTTCAATGAACACCCCGATTCAAGTTTCCTGAATTGTAAGTCTACATCTTCTCCAAGTACTGCCGCTGTGAGCACCTGAGAGCCGAATTGAGGAGAAACAAGGAGAACAAATAAGCCAAAATCCTGTTCCATGGTGTAGGATACGTCGCTGTCTGTCTCTGTGATTTGATTCTCAGCCAGAGGGGAGTGTATTCGCCCATTCGGCGTTGTAGTTGATAAATTAATCATGCCAAAGATGTTCAACCCATTCGCAGATGATTTGGCGGCGTAATTCTTCATTACTCAGGATGACGTTTCCATGACGGAAGCTTTCGTGGCCTACTTCTGTACCAAAAGTTTTGATAAGGTAACCTTCGCCTGTGTGCAGTATCTAGTATTTATCACGTGTGGTTACTACATGATGGATTCCCGTTATACAAATAGTGGCGGTCGAGCCAATCAGAGAAACAACACAATCTCACCACTTTTTCGCCTCCATTCCTTCTGGAGGAGTACATTTCTGTTTTTCCGCCTTGACGCTTTCCCAGTTGGTTGAAAGAGCGGTGCCATTACTTTCGTAAAAACTCTTCATCATGGCCCTCCTCGTATCATCATCGGCGCCCGCATACAGTTTTTTGAAAAAATCGTCAGCGGTGTCCGCCTCTTCCTCCTCCTCTTCGAGAGCGTCCCAGTTTACCGCCTTCTTAGAAGAGGTGGGATAACTCAAATCGCGTGTTTCCACCTCCTTCTTCTCAAGTGACTTCCATGTACGTGGTTCCTTTTTTCTCAGCACAATCTCCAGTTTGGAAGGATACGTGTCGTACCGGCATTTTTCCACGTCAATCTCATGCGAGAGCGGGTCAACGGTGTAATTGTAGACAGACGAATCTTCTAAAGGGAAGGACACATCAAGCAAAGAGGGATGGAAAACCACAGACGGGTCAGTTACGTTCTTTGCATAAATTGTGAGTGTGACACAATGCGCATTCTGGTACCAATCCACTTTGAAATCGCTTTTCGAAGTGGGTTTCTTTTCAATTTTGGAACCCCCCTCCTCTTGCACAAGGGGGCCCTTACTAGAGATTTTGGACTTCCAAATTGGCAGCGAAGGATCGTTGCATTTGTATTTTTCAGCGAGGCTAATCTCGGTAAACGAATCGCCAAATCTGCCCATAGAGAACAGAATAATCGACTTTCTGAAATGGGAATCCCCCATAAGCTTTGAATTTGCCCTTTCTGTCGCCACTCTGGTAGCAGAATCGATGTCCTCGAGAGCATTCTCCAAATTTCCTGCTCTCTGATGCGCTATTGAACGTTTGAAAAGCGCCTGAAATGCCTTTGGGTTTTCCCTGAGCGCCTCATTGAATTTTTCAATGGCATTCTCGTAATTGTCAGCGTCTAGAAAATCTTGGCCGGCTTTTATAGATTGTGCGAGAGGCATGGTCCATCGTGGTGCAAGGATTTCCTTCTGGCACGAAGCGGGTTTCTTGTGCTCCTACTTCTTCATGTCGTTGTCAATTCAGCCGTCATGGAGCTCGTCCTTCCACCGCGCTTCTGCTAACTGAAGGAGATACCACGAGATGAACCGCTTCTGTATAGAACAAGTCATGCGGTGTCTGATGGTGTGAGTTCCGACATGGCTCGCAAGACAGTGCGGATTTCGGATATCCATACTGATAATTTTTATTCTTTTTTTCACTAAAACGTGTGAATATCATGGCGTGCTGAAATGCACTATTTGTCTGTAGCGGTATGTGAGTATGAACGCATGCCATAACATCTACTGCTCCAGCTTATGCAGAATGGTCTTGAGGAATTCTTCACTATTTTCCTACTCGCCTGTTCCCAACCGCGTCTGTTGTATGTTGGCACAAGTACATCATACATACACTTCAGTTTACGGCGCCTACTCCGTTAGTCCCCCGTATTCACTAACAAACTATCGGAATCCTATTCTTCTAGAGTGAGCCAGACTCTGTGGGATGGCACCATATCAATTTATTGTCCTCCGCACAACAAGCTGATGACTAATACTCTTGTGCATGTTTAAATTGGTCTTGTTAACCGCTTTGGGGTAAACACCAACCATGTTGTCAATCCACCAATGCATCAACGCACGAGCCGAAAATCGGGTACTTGTTCGAGACAGTCGCCTAATAGATGGAGCAAATGCGACTCACAACAACAGAGGCTGTAGATACGTTTTTCTCAAAGTTTAACACCCTGAAGCATGAGCCGCTTAAAGCACACGGCCCTGTTCCTTCATTCATGTTGGATAAAATTTTACTAGATCATCTAAGGGCGTCCTTGGGCAATCTTGCCCAACCATCTCCCCGGGACGTCAACTGCTTTCTCACGGACTAAGCCGCTGTTCGGTCGTTTTTCAAACACATTGGACAGAAGCTGTACTTTACGGTTTCGTCTCAGATCACTTTTATCTAATTGTATCATGATGATTCAATTGTTTCCTTGAGAAGGCAATCTGCAGATGTCTTGGGAGATGAGGTACCCCAGTACATATCAGCCAAGCTGACCCGAGAGATTGGAGCTCATGTGAAGAACGGCAAACATTGGAGAGATCAAGAGATAGTAAAGCCACCAGAACAGAGAAGTGTTTACCTAGAAAAGTCTGACCTATATAAAGCAAGACGTGTTGCAAGACCAGTGGTATGGAATGGATTGGTGGATTTCACTTATATCCACCAAATGGAGGTAACAATCACCTTTTTCAATGGTTCACTCAAAGAAACCGTCCGTATGAGCGATGTTTACCAGGTACAGGAAAAACAAAGTATTACATTGAAACCTGAACAGAGACAAGCATCTTGATGCACTAGCGACGTGATTTCTCAAAACTGTTTTGAAGAGAGGGCCTACATTTCAAGTTTGGCTTCAGTAGAACAATTGTAATTGGTTTCTGTACTGACAATCTTTTGATACCAGGAACGATCAGGCAACAAAGAACGTGCCACCTTTGCTGAAAAGTGAACAAGCCTTTGCAGACGCCTTTTACTCTGATGTTTCTCAGTCCAAATCATGGCTTAATATCTTATGTTTCTGAAAACTGGCGCATCCAGTCGTTTCAATTGGCACATAACACTGAATGCTTTAGCATCAACAACTTTGAATATTGTCCCGCGTTCCCAAGAACACGATGAATGAAACAATTCATCGTGTCTGGTGAGCTGCAATAAAAATCTTTCCCGTACAGCGGTTTTCAAAATCAAGACAATCCCAGTTGATAATTCAGTTGAGATTCGGATACAGGTCCTATGAAAACTCTGACCAGTGTCGATTTTTAATGACCGCCTAACAAGAAAATGATACTACTCCTGAATCAGGCACTTTTGTTCCGTTAAGATATAATAACAACTCGATGGGCGGTTGCTGATAATGATTCCATTGCGGAGTAGGTTTAAAGTGCGTCGAGGGAGACTATTATCAAAATCTTTACCAATCTCTCCACTTTTGTCCATACAAGTTTACAATTTAATCCAAAATGCAGAGGAACTGGAACTTGTTCATGCTTGTCCCGAGAATATGGAGGCTGACATCCTTGTAAAGACGATGTGGATCAGCGTAGAAAGCTTCGGTTGACGGAGGAATGGCAGCCTCAAGGTGTGTTTGAAGTATAAATATGCACGATGTGCACATCAGTGCAAGGTGATATGCACGACTAGAATGTTCTGGATTGTTTGAACAGGAATCGTACCCTGTTGCTACGCAACTAAAAGAATCATGCGAGTCTACTGAGAATGAGAAGCCATGCATGCAACCTGCGGAAGTATGCAGGAACCTTGCACGAAATGCACGCTTCCTGCATACTCTACAAGAATGTTCGGTGGCGGCTAAATAACGAACCTCTTTCATTTTTGCCATATGATCAACAGAGAAAGTTCTTCAACAGCTACAGGGTATCTGGGTGTACGGATGTTTGTTTTTTTTTTTTTTTTTTTTTT
>PPLB01006097.1:33104-46189 GCA_003706365.1 Citeromyces siamensis
TTTCTTCTTCCCCACCATGAGTACAGCGGAAACGCTAATCCTGGATGCTGGACCGTTGATCAGCGAATCGGCTTCTGCTCTGCAGCAGAAGGGCCGAATTTTCTACATTACACCTGGTGTTTTCTCCGAGCTCCGCGACGAGCACGTAAGGTCGCAACTCGTTATATGGGGAGATAGTTTAAAAATCCGCCACCCAAAGGTTAGTTCAATAAGAAAAGTGCACGACTTTGCGAAAAGATCTGGAGATTTTTCTGTTCTGTCGCAGAACGATATCCATATCATTGCTTTGGCTTATGAGATTGCAAAGGAGAACGGTGAGCAGCGATTAAGAGATTTCCCCGGACAGCAGATTGACGAAACAGAGAGCGAGAAACAGGTTGTTGCTCCGACAGAAAAGAAAAAGAACCGCAGACGTGGGGGAAAGAGACAGCGTGAAAAGAGAGAAAAAGAGGAAAGCGAAAATAAACCTCCAACAGAAGAGCAAAATCAACCTCCGCGCAAGGAGGAAAGCGAGGACGACGGAGACTGGATCACAGAGGAAAACCTACAGGAAAAAATCGTAAAAGACTCTGGGGAACAAATCCACCAGACAGCGACACAGTTGAAAGTTGCGCTTGCAACGTTTGATTTCGCGTGCCAGAATGTGTCGCTCCAAATGGGGCTCAACCTCATGAACGCCTCGTCAGGCCTGCAGATTACAAAAGTGAGAAATTACATGTACCGGTGTCATGCGTGTTTCAAGCTCACTGCGATGCCCAAAGACGGGACCCCAAAGCACTTTTGTCCGTCTTGCGGCGGAGCTACGCTTTTGAGATGCGCAGTTTCCGTTTCTCTGGACGGGAAAGTGACTCCACACCTCAAGAAAAATTTCGAATGGCATAGAAGAGGCGACAGGTACTCTCTGCCCAGTCCGTTGAGCAAGACTTCACTCAAAAAGAAGGGAAACGCAGGCTACCAGCATGCCAACCCGGAAGAGGTACTCTTGCTGAACGAGGACCAAAAAGAGTACCAAAAGGCGTTGAAAAATGATCAGTGGCAGAGAAGACAGAACGAGAAGGCTTTCCAAGACTTTGTCAACGGTGGCAGCGCGGATAACATCATCTCTCCCTTCACCTCTAGCGTGAAGCCGCTAGGCGTGAGAGTCGGGAGAGGACGCTACGTGAATTCCGCGAGAAGAAGGTGAAGTGGTGTATCGCCTCGCTTGAAGTGAGTAGGAGCTCAAAGTGAAACATCTTGCGCAGTTGAATACAGCCGTATATGAGGCTTTCTCGATCCTTCGTTATTCATTAATCATTATTATATCAAGCTACTCATCGTCGCTGTAGAGAATCTCGGGGACATTCGCCTTCCCTGTGTGTGTCCGCTTCAGCTTTACCGGAGAACTAAGGCATTTCACGCTCTGGTTCTTATTGAGCAAGTTCCGTCTCTGTGAAAGACGCGTTGGGGTCGCGTGGGTCGACAATGCCTTTCTCGGCCTCTGCGTCACGCGTGTGGGCGTAACGTGCGAGTTGAAGACCTTCCTCGGGATCCTCTGCCTGTTTGTAGAAGGCGGTGCCGAGCGGGTGGCGTTTTGTCTCGCCACGTACGGGCCACCTGGTTTCCTCCTGCACGTGAGCTGCTCCTCCGCCTGCGATAACGAGCTCTTCAGATCCACGATAAAGGATCGCTGCTCGGTGTCATTGCTGATTAACCGCTTCAGCTTTCCAATGGCGGCGGGCAGCAGCTTTGACACTTTGGTACGAAGTATCTCCTCCTGCCGGAGAATTTTAAACGAATCGCGAGCCAACAAGCGGGAGGAGTCCTTGCTGCTCTCGTGTAGAAACTTTTTATCCCGGAGAAGGTTGTGGAACTGCGAGACAAGCGACAGAAGCGGTTTCATCGACTCCAATTCGCTTTCCAATCGAGAAAGGTACGCATTGTGCATCTCGAGCAGCTCCTCGTTGTAGTGCGAGATGTCCAAGTCGAAGAAGGCTGGGAACCCCGCGCTCCTCTCCTTCTCAGAGTACACCAGCTGGTCCCAGAGAGACTGTATCTGGATTCTAGCGTCCGCGATAAAGGCCTCCACATGCTTGCACTTTTCTTTGTAAAGCGCGTGTACTTCTGCCTCGAAATGGCAAACACAGGCGTAGCTCATGCTGGAGTTGGTTTCCAGAAACCGGTCGCAGTGAGCACGATCGACATTCATTAGGCTCCACAATTTCTGACACTCTTTCCTAAGCGACGCAAGCCGACTCTCGCGGTGAGTTTTCTCGTGCACTAGATCCTGACGCAGCTTGGTGTAGTACTCCATGTCGCTCGCCGTGAGTGCCACTTTCCCCTCGCAGAGCTGGTACACAAAAGGATCTGGCGGGTCCTCGAGCTCACTGTACAGCTGGAGCATCTGCTTGCCAACATTAGACGCGGCTTGCGATCTCTTTTCAATCTCGCTTCTTGCGGTGCCAATTTCTCGCCTCAGAAGGGCGCAGAAATTGTGGTCAATCAGGTCCTTCTGCGACAGTTCAAAGGGTATATCGTCACACTTGAGGATCCGCCTCACTTCCTGCACTGTCGGAAGGATTGCGAGGAACTCGCTTTTGCTCTCTATTGTGCCCGCCAACCTGTAGAGCTCCTCTATGTCCTGGAGAACCGTTACAGCGCTCTTCTGTACGGCACCTTTAAGCTCATTGAGCTGGCCGTGTATGCGGTTTTGAATCGACGACAGCGAATGGTTCCGATCGAGCAGATTGGTGAGAAATATCATAAACTGTTTCCTCCTATGCTGGTATTCGCTCATGCACTGGGCAACAAGCTTCTCCAACACGATGGTACACCCCAACCTTCTCGCCAGCTGAGCTACAGACGCGAGGTCTTTCAGGAGGCCAAGGATTCGGCTGATGAGCTCCTCTTTGCGCGCGGCCGTCTGGTCCACTTCCACCGATACGAGATCCAGTAGCCTGGCCAGAAAGCTCTTTTCGGCATTTTCGTCGCCTATCGTCTGGAAACTTGTATGTAGGACTTCCAGTTTTGAACAGAGCGTTTCTGTGATATTTCTTATTTCAGTACCTGAGGGCATTATGGGCCACGAGTTGATGTCTGACACGATTCTGTGTGAGCTCATGTTTAGAGTTTTCTTTGTGCATAAATGAGGTATATTTGTGTTTTTCCTAATCGGGACGCGTGCATAAGCGATGAGCCCATCTCTCTTCTTCCTCCATACAACGGGGATTAAAGCCCTGAGTGAAACAGAGTCAACGCTGGTCACTATAAGCCTGACTCTCCGTACGTGGCATTTGCTTATTCCCTTGTGCCTTGTCCATTTTACCCTGCTCTTTTTTCAGGCCACCAGGAGACGAGTCTAAAACCAATCGCATCTCGCTCGAATATCGCCGCCGACGGCATTGGCAAACGACAATGTATTTGATTTTCACCAGTTTTTACAAGGATTTCTGAAGTTGAAGTTTCATTCATAGAGACGCTTCCACACAGAAAATTCCCACCTCCAGAGCCTAGAGATTGTACTCCATCTGAAATTCCTCAACCTTGAAGATATAGATAGACTGATTAGAAAATGCACTTAGCTCTACACACACTCTTTTCACGGTACACATCTCGGTCGACGAGAAAAATGAAAACACCTCTGGTACCTCTCACGTAACCCTCTCAGCAATACCCTCAAGAAAGCCGGAATTAACCTAGAGGTCCTCGCCCAGCATGTCGATGGTAATCGCCTCACCAGGTTTGAAAGGCGGTAGCCCAAGATACGGACACCCGTCACACCTGAAGGCATCGCCGAGCGAGCACGAGCCGCATCCGCCCTTTTTCCCCTCTATTGTGAAATCCACCTCTGTGAGATCTTCCTGTGTGAATTTAATGCGATCTTCTATCGCTGCTGCCTCTTCGTTGGCAGAACGAGCCATTTGGCTAAGCAGTGAGCTCTGTGCGTTTCTGTGCTTTGTCTCCTGCGTTTCCTCCGCCTCTTTCAGGCCGCACGTGCAGTCTTTGCACGCCTTCTTCCGCTTCCTGCCGTCAGCAGGGCGACACTTGGCAGGGACTATTATTGGGCGATCCAGCTCGTCCTTCATGAGCTCATTCTCGTCCAAACTTTCGTCGTCGTCGTTATAACTGAAAAAAGTCAGTTTTGACTCTTTAATCTTTACTGACGAGTCAGACTCCTCTTCTCCGAGATCGGAGGTGTCCGTTAGCGACGGAGCGGCCATTTTTTTAAATTTCGGCAACCTGCTGCCGCTGCCCTTGTTGGTCCTCCTCAACGCAACCGGTTGACTCGACCCTGGCCTCGTCCATTTTGTTTCAGAAACTAGGAACCCGGCCATTATGCCGTCCATTTTAGCATCGGCACACAGACAGCCTTCAAGCCACCCCTCAGGCTTCAAACTGTGATAAAACAGAGAAAACACCGCAGCGGGAAGTTTTTGTCTTTTTGCCTCTTCTGGGGCTAAGTAGTATATAAGATTGTAGTGTGATGGAGCAAGTTCCACATCGCCCTTTGTAAGACGCTCTATGAGGTTCTGGCTGATGTTAGAATCCGCATATCGTGACGCCAGCGCCTTTTTGGTCGAGTTGACCGTTTCTGGCAATGTCACAATCGCCGGATGAAGAAGTAGAAGGATTTCCATTGTGGATTACTAAGTTAGGGAGGGTATATATATGGAAAAAAAAAAAAAAAAAAAAAAAAAAAAAAAAAAAAGATAAGACAATGGGTTGCGCACGACTCATCGCTCTGTGGTGCGAGCGCTGCGTCGATATCTCCCAATAGTGGAAGAGGTGGAAGGGAATTAGTTGGTGCGATTTATAATGAAAGGAAAAAAAAAATACTATTCGCCCCTTCTGACGGCAACAGGAAACAGAAAACAGTCGCGAGGTGCACGGATGTCGGGGTTTGAACCTCGGAAGTATGGTCCGCTCTCGATCTGTGTGGTGTCGCAAGGATATTAGAGGCTTAACTGGCAGAAGTGCATTCTCCTGTTTCTGTCGAGAACCCTTGTCTCTTCATCACATGGCGTGTTAATTTCACCTACGTACTTTCTTCCCCAAGATGACTCTCCATCATACGTGTGATGCATGCTCGTGCATGATCGTGCAGGTCGCGTGCTTAGGTACCGTGTTTTAGCCTCACTCAACAAAAAGCTGTCCGATCTTCTCAGTGGTGGTGCCGGTATGGAACAACACTGTTTGTACTGTGGTTGTATTTCTGACAGAAAGATCACGTACGTGAGCGTGATTCATTCTTTTGATGGCCTCTTTATACCTATAGTCACCAGCTAGATCTGGTTGAACGGAGAGTCGATAGATCGAGGGAATTAATGCGCGAGAAGTGATCGTTTCAGCTTGCTGTAAATGGCAATCCCTTTGCGATTATGGTGGATCAGTTGATGTGGTTAATTTCGCCAACCGTGCAACCCTCTTGGAGAAGTTCTCATCGCGAGACTCTCTCGCTTTGAAAATGTCGCCATATGTGAGTATCATATAAAGAACAGCATGTCTACCATAAGGCCAACCGTGGCTCAAAAAAGCGTCGAGCAGGAAGGATAAGATGGCACATGTCAACTTCCAAAGAACAATGTTGACCTGAGCGTCTGTCACATGTTGTAGCATCCATCCCTCCCTTCTCCAGTGTATGTGTGTGTTAAGTAATGCAAAGGGGTTTATAAAGGCGTCTCAGTGACCGCTCCATCCGGCTGATGAAGCCGAGGGTTGTCTTCGTATCAACCCGAACCTCGTAACGAGTCGTTTCCAGTCCACCTGGATGGTTTAAAGTCCATAGATTATAAGGACATAAAAATAGTCCTGTTGAGTCGCGGCAGAACCTGTGGGAGCGCCGATGCTTACATTGGTAAGACCACGTTGGGAATTCAGGTTAGCCCAACAAGACAGCGAGTGATCAATGGAAAGGACCGAGTTACGCATGGCGATCAGCGCAGATCTAGACCACATTTGTTGGGACTAGGTCTGGACATGTTGGGTAAAGGAAGAGTGGCAGTCTGTACGGAACAGTAGGATATAAGGGAGTCGGCTCTCTCAACGAAGAGAATGTGATGTCGAACAAGATATGAAGACACACCCGAGCAGATACAATGACGAAGAGGATATTGTATACTACAGTAAGACAATGGTTCCGATTAAAAGATTGTCACTTAGGAATCAGGATGACTCGTTTGACGAGGATGTCTGTTCTTGACAGAAAGTGGCATAGTAATTAGGATATCGAGGTGTTATTCAATGAGAATTTTTATCCAACAGCGAGGTTGTCTACTCTGGTGGCTGACATCGTATGAGAGATTCTTCATATTCAATGTCCCATAACCCTCCATCTGGGCTGTTGTGATGTATGCATAAATATGCATGAGATGCGTATCTATGCAAGGTGATATGCAGAACATTCTAGAAGGTTCTCAGAAGCACAAAGAATGTTCTAGAATGTAAGCCGGAAAAAGTATATAAGGAGGTAGTTGTTTGTAGTTTTGATTATGAAACTCAGGAATCAATGGATTATTAACAAAGAAAAGTAAACCTACACATGGGAAATGTTTCATTAATGGTGACGGTCGATTAGACCTTGCTTGTTCACTGGATGGTGGACAGTAATTCAACAGACAATATAAATTGCTGTATCTATTTGCTCGATACCGATCAGTTTATCTACATTCATGGAGATTCGCATGCAACTCAATTGACTTTAAGTACCCGAATTGAGGTTTAATTGAGATTTGGGAAGCCGTCTCTGTCGTAAGGAGGTGTTCCTGCGTGGTTAACCTGCTCTCTAACTTCATCATTTGCTACGGTGGATGTTTGGCTAAAACTTCTGTAAAACTGGATTTCCAAGTCTCATTACACACTCAAAGTCTCGGTACACAGTCTGAGGCGGTAGATATCTAGCAAAATGAAATCCTGTCATCTGGAGAGATTCCGCTAGAAGTTCTTGGCGATAGCGTCGTTCCAACTCATGATTAACGGAACTCGCACGTCTATCATTCTTGATAGTGCCAGAATGACCATCGTTCACCTCCACTTTACTTCACGCTCTTGCTCTTGTATAGTTTGTGGGGGGGAATGTGGAGGTGAAACTTCACTTGCGTGGACTGAATGGTCCGTTTTCGAGAGGTGCCTTGTTGGTCCCTTCCTGAAATGTGCCACTGTCGGGGAAGTTGTCCCCTTGTTAAAATCGGAATTTTTTGAATTTTTCAAGTAACCCGCGTTGCGCATGTTGGAGAACCATTCTCTCTTCATCATATAGCATGTAATTTTCACTAACTAACTGCTACTTATTTTTTCCTTTTATAATTCTTTTGAATATTCTTCTAGAAGATTCTTTAATCTTCCTCAACCTTCATCATGCATGCTCCCGCATACACCCGCAGGTCACTTGCATATGTCCGTTCTGAGGACTCTCGATGATCCCACTCTCGGAGCTGTCATTTGGGGAAGAAGAATCGGCGAGTGATCAAACGATATACCCGGGGAAACCGGTCCACAGCGTTGTAGGGCACACTGTTGGTCTCTGAGAGAGCGTGAGAGGAAGAGTGGAGTGACCGACTGGAACGTTTCATGTGCAAATGTAAGTCTTGTTTTCCTAAGCGTACTTCCACCAACGGCAAAGGTGGAACCACAGATGATATGGTATTCGATTCTCCGCTACCCTGGTTGGCAATTTACGAGCAACGCGGCAGTTGTAAGAGTCCGTGGTCAGAAGTAGTGTAAATTCTGAGAGACGCGTTCTAGCTTTTAGTCTTGGCCTGTGTCGATGTATCAGCTCTCTGAAATCCAACACTCCACCCTACTATTGCAGACTCTCGTCTGCTGTCGTTTCTAATCGAAGAACCTGCTTCTGATATCTTTCTAAGAGAAATGGTGGGAAAATACAAAGAATTCTGCGCCAAAAACTCAATCTGACTCACCGCATGCGAAAACAATCCAGATGTGTGATAGTCTGATCCGCTTGCTCTGTCTGCTAATTTGCTTCCCCTTCACGCGTAACGCTTAATTGAACTTTTCCAAAGGAGACACGCACAAATGCTTTTCCAAGTCCGGACAGCATGGCTCAAATTCTCTTATGAACGACAGGTCATAACCTGCAGGCCTAAAACATTGCGATCCATCGGGAACCAAATCTGTTAACTAGTACCCTCTATATATAAATAGGTTAGTCTCATCAGACACATGTGTTCTATTATCTAATCAAGACTCATCCTCTTGATCATGTCGTTCGGAGAGGCCGGTTCGCCCTTTTTAGAAGGCGATTCTGGTACGGAATCCTCCTCGTCCAAATCTACAAGTTCGTCGGAGCTTTCGTCCGACTCGTCGTGGGAGTACTCTTGGTGCTCGCCGTACTGCTGTTTCTGCCGCAGACTCTCCTCCTCCGAATCGTCGCTCAGATCGGAAATGTCCATGACGGGCTCTCGCCAATAATTCAAGTCCGTGAACCGCTCGTCGTTGTTGATTACATTCGGATTGTTCTCTGGGAAGTGAGACACAATCTTAACCGGAGGAAAAAAATGATCCACGAGCTCGCTAATGTGCACATAAGAGGAGCGGTAACCAGCCAGCTCCAACAGCTCCATGTGGACGTCCCCGTCAGGATTAATGGTGAATATCCGCGAAGAGGGCACACCTACGCTCCTGTAACTGAGGGCATCTGTAATCCTGTTACCGAAACCGGCGTAAAATGGCGTCTTTTCTGAACCGGGGTCATCGAACAACGACTTTATGTCGTTGAGACACGCCATCTTGAAAACTTCGGGCTTCTTCAAAATCACTTCCCTGTGCAGAGCAGCCATGGTTCGATCCGGGGACAAAATCACCGGTCCCGGCGGGAGTTGAACTCCGTCCTGATTTATATTCTCCAAGTAGTAGCGAGTAGAGTCAGCCTGTCCAACAGACCTAGCTGTAAGGTACATTATATTGTAGCCGTTCAGCTGGATATCTCGGAATAAACGAGCCACTCCAGGGTGGGTCCAATCCCTCCCAATCATGGTGAAAACGTGGCCTAAAGCATCACTTTTGGTTATCGTTCCGTCAATATCTGAAATAACTATAGGGTCACTCCATTTCCACAGGAAAAGCCGCGACGTTATCACAGACTTGTTCTTGCTAACGACAAATTTCACCTCGTTGCAACCCGGTTTGAGCGACAGGCACTTTAACTGCTCTGATGTAAGCCTCAACGATTTGAAATGCGTGTGGCCACAACCTTCCAAACCTGGAGACGACAATGTGGGCGACTGCGGACTGCCAGGCGGCGAAGACGCATCGTCCACGTACTCTTCGTGGTTGGCGATACGGATGTTCCCCTGGTCGTCTTTGGCGATGATCTCGCTCAAATCCATTTCAGGCCCAAACTCCTCAGTTAAAAGCTGTTGCAAAACAGCATCGGCATTTTCAATATCCTTGTCGTCACTCTTGTAACCTTGCATGTCCAGCACGATATTCCCCTCCGGATCCACTTTGCTAGGGATATTTTTCACGGTGAGTTTTTCACGCAGATCTTGCATCTGTTGCATAGAAAGCCTCTTTGTTACAGAGGGACTCAGGCTCGGTTCCGACTTTGACAACGCAGTACGGTCAGAGTCGTACGCCTGCCCGAGTTCTAGTGGTTCAGGCTCCTGCAGCGACTCGGGTCGAGATAGAGGCGACGTGGATGGAGAGCTCGCAGCAGAAAGCACAGGAGAAGTGCGAAGGTCTCTTGGAATCGAAGCTTCCGTCTCGAAAACGAAAAAAGCCTCTCCACCGTCTCCCAATTTCATCGGCAGATTTGTCGCTTCACCGTTTACGATGAATTCAACCTTTTTCTGTGACGGCCTCAGCAGTTGGAACTTGACAAACCGCACGTGGAACGGAGAACACGCCAAGTCCCCGTTTTCCTGTTCGATAACAATGATATCTATCGCCCCAGACAGCGTCGCTGGGTTGATCGAACTCCACGTCTTGGAAACGGAACCAATCGCTCTTCCTACGTACTGCATTATACGACGGCCACGGGGAGTTCGAGTCAGGGTGACGTCGTTTATTTCCCGTCACGGCTAACACCCCGGTTGCATCCCAAGCTTCCCGTCTTCTAACTAATAGTGGTAGAAATCAAGTCCACCTGCCTCTGTGAAGCAGATTTTGAGTGGACGTGATGTGGACAGATGGTCAACAGTGCCCTGGAAGTTTGGTTTGCCATGATTGCTATTTGCTGGCCAGACTTGTCTGCTCGGGGTGAAGAGTGGAGACGACGTGATAGATCATGGCGAACGAAAATTCCCGTGCAACGTGGACCATCTATCAGCAGCAAGTCCATCCGCACTCTGCTTCACAGCATGAAGGGCTGTGCGCCTGCTGACCAACTCAAACAATGAACCGGGACAGTGTATCCAGACCTACACCAATCGTCCGAAGAGGCAATGTCTGCAGAGACTCACTAGGTTTGGCGTTCCAAAGAGCAACCTCCACTTAAAATCGTGCCCTTTTCGGCCAGGTTATAACTTTTTCACGGGGATTGATCCTGAAATTAGAGGCGAATAGAACCCGATTGCGATATGATATGACTGGTGAACTGTTACTTTTTAACTTATGGTAGTTGTTGCAGCTTTGACAAAATCGATCGTGAATAATCCCATGAAGATCAAAAAAAGGATCATTCCTCCCCTCTAATCTTTGTAAAAGGTCAATGTAGCTCAACTGTTTCATACCGTCTTTGACAAACTGCACTCTTAAACTGGGTGAATTTATGACCAAAGTCGGGAAGTGATTCTCTTGCGAAATGGCATGTAATCTTTGATCTGTCGGTATTGGCTTGGATGTAACAGTACTTGGCAGAATGAAGAATATCGAGCGAAACAACTCTGAATATTCCAGTCAAACCCATCACCTTACACCCAAATAGTTCCATTCTCTATCTTGTTGAGATGCGTGTTATCTATGGACCTCTACGGGAGCATGCCTAGTGAAGGTTGATGAAGATTAAAGAATCTTCTAGAGAATATTCATAAAAACTATAAAAAAGGGAAGGCGTCGCAGTTGCTGGAAGTCAGTATGCGATGAACAGAGCACTGTTTTCCAACATATCTGCCCCATTTTCTGTGCTGGCATGAACAAGTTCCAGTTTTCAACAATGTCCCTACGTGATACGTGATGTCAATAGGTTTGTTTTTCGCTTAGTAAGCCACTGTGAAGTTGCACAACCCATCTTGATTTTCCCACATTCTGAAAGGGGACATGTAGTCAGAATCAGTTATTGACGGAGCAATTGTCTAGTTTCTTGCTGTTCCAGGTGACGGGATGTCCGCAATCTGAAAACAGGTTTTCTTTTCTTTGTCCGTAGTAAAGTTTGTCTCGCAATAGAATCACCACGAAATCATCCTGTTGTTGACAGATCGATAATTGTAGACCACCAACCAACGATGGTGGGTTGACTACAGGTTATGAGCTCTGATCACAACACCGTTTCCTGTGGGATTCCATTTTCACGAGACATCTGGTAGATGATTGGTGTCATGGCGATCTCACTTTTTTATATCTTGATCTCATAGTTGGTATATGCCCAAATTGTTGTTTCATTGTAGGTAATGGGATATTACAAAAGATTACACAATTCTACATGGGTGGTTTCTATTAACGACTCCAGGTTAATAAACGTTTGAGGTGAAATCTTCATTAGGGGAGTCAAAAGATACTTGGAGATTGAAAAACATCTACACCTTTTCTTATTAAAGAAGTACAAAAAAATAATCTTGTTTTCGGGGTGTCTATATTGCTATGTTATACAATACGTTGACAATAGCATAGTTGTCAGTCTAACTGCTTTTGCATGTATCTGTGTCGATTTCAACTGTTCCATGAGCAAGTCGTTTCCCTTATACACCTTTTCGGGAGTCAACCATGTCGCATACTTGGTCCCAATAAAGGTGGTCTAGAGGCGCATTCCATGTAAAGAGTTGCTTGATGTACTCCACAATTCTCGAAATTGCCGTACTATGGGAAATAGGCAATTTTCACAAAGAATTACAAGAAGTATACTACGCGTTTATTACAGTCTCAAACCATTCAAGTTGGCTCTCCACTCGGTAAGTGATTTGGTTTAGACGACCTTTTTGAACAACTTTGCATTACCTTATAGTAAACGCAGCTAACTGTATGTACATGCAGTGGAGCGGATGGAGTGGACTTCTATAGGTGACAGATGCTTAGGTTGACATTGTCCCTTGGAAAGCGTTGCCATGTTGTCCTTCTTCACTTTGTTGAGCCATCGTTGCGTCATATTGCTGTTCTTGGTGTGTGTCCGACAATAAACTTGAATTTAAAGAATGTGCAGAAAAGGAGTTTACTGTATATCGCATCAGGTGTCCTTAAACCGGAACTTAGAACGCACGTTACGTTATTATAATCGTGCATGTCGTCGATGGTTGAACATGAATGGAGCGTATACTCCTCGTAACAGACCGAGGATATAATACAAACTATTTTTGGACTCCATAATGTGTTATTTTTTGGAAGACCTTTGGTTTTGTCGTTAGACATCTCAGTACTACACTGCTCAAGATGATTGGGTGCCGTGAGGTATTTGTCCGAAAAGAAAATCTCCACAACGGTAATTTTGGGCCACGACCAACGGGAACCACAACCCATCAAATACACATAGCATCATAAATGCTCGTTCAGTGAGCTCCTTGTTCTCTCTTTGCGGAGACGAAAGCCATAAGCTTTAATCTGAACTGTCTCTGACACCAGCACGACATTGTTACAATTGAAACAAGTCTTTACTCCATTGTAGATCCTCAAGTATTTCCTTGTCGGCTTCTACGAGTAACCGTCTCCAGGAATCTTCCAGACCTAGTGAAACTGGAGAAATAAGCCAGACTTTTTCACTTTCATTGTGTTTCTATTCAGGTGGTGAGGTAGCATATATGGGAAAAATCTTCCTATTCGTGATAAAAGTTTACAGACGTCAGCGAATCGAACATTTCATCAATGCATCGCCGTGCATCATAGATCATGCGGTAGTTAAACTCGCATGTAGACACTGCATGGCTGATGCAACGTCATGCATGACTGACGCGATGTGTGTGAAAAAAAAAAAAACTCATGTACCTCCGTGCACCACAAAAAATTTA
>PPLB01006097.1:46209-56606 GCA_003706365.1 Citeromyces siamensis
ACCCTAAGCGAGGCGCAGAGGAGGATCCGACGGTTTCCAAGAGACGGCGAATAGAGAGCGACGCATTTTCTGAAAAAGTGTTTTCAACCGCTGTGCGATCTGCTTTGGAATCGATGGAAAAAGTGAGATTTTCTTGTTCATTTTCTTCTTGTTAACATTACAGGGCGACCCCATTCCCATAGAGGGATTAGTGTCTAAGATAAACGCTTCGCCGGGAGACCCGGAGAAGCTTTCGATGAGTAATTTGACGCACATATTAAGAATCCTCACCGGTGAGGTGTCTAGACTCGATAATCGACAATGTAGTAGTCTTATCCAGGCTGTCATCAATGTGAGGAACCTCGAAGATGTCAGCTTTATCAATGCATATACCAAATTTTTGGTGGTTTTAATTTCTGGTCTTCCAAAGTGGTGGAGTGAGGTTGCCAACAAGCTAGTTTCTGAGTTTATCTATTCTGAAACTGAACACCACCATTCCACTTTGCAGTACATTTTCCGCGTTATTCCGACGAGTACGAACGTTATGCAAAGAATCCTGGCCAAGCATTTCCCTAATAAGAACAGTAAGAAGCGCCATTTGGTGAATTACACCAAGAATCTGGTTAAGCTGACCGATTACTGTCCCGACTTGTGTTTCCAATCGTGGTGTCTCATTATCGAAAACTGCATTAAACTGGACGTTGAGTTGCAGAATGAGCTCGACGAGGTTGACGAAATGGACGAATCGGAGTCTGACTCTGAAATCGAGGAAGAGGAGGAGGACAAAGATGACGACGACGACAACGACGTGGAAATACAAGAAGACGAAGCGCATTTTGTCCAAGTGCCCGACATCAGCGATCTGAGCTCGAAGCTCGATTCGCTCATGCTTTTCCTGCTGCAAGTGACGGAAACGGCCGTGAGCCAGGAAAACCTCGACGAGGGCAACGGGATCGTGCTGTTCAACACACTCGTGTCACTTTTCAAATCGCACATCCTGCCGACCCACTATACGCGGTGTGTACAGTACCTTTTGTTCCACGTATCGCAGCAGCAGCCCGAGCTGATGGACTCGTTTGTTGTCACTCTGATCGACTTTGCCTTTTCCTTCTCCGAGACGTATGAGCGGCGGATCAAGTGCATGCAGTACATCGGCTCGTACATTGCGCGTGCCCACCGTTTTACAAAGAACCAGCTCGTGTTTGTCGTGAGCTACTTGATGGGGTGGATCGAGCGGTACGTGAAAGAGAGAGAAGGCGAGATTGACAACGGCGCGGGCGGCATGGAGAGGTTCAAGTTTTTCTACTCGGTGTTCCAGGCGCTCATGTACATCTTTTGCTTCAGGTTTAACCACCTGAAAACCAATGACGAATGGGAATGTCACATGGACAGGTTTTTCCAGAGGGTCATTGTGTCAAAATTCAACCCGCTCAAGTACTGCAACGAGACGGTGGTGCTGATTTTCGCCAAGATGGCTCAACAGGAGGACCTGTGCTACTGTTTCTCGATAATCGAGGCCAACAAGAGGGAACGCCTCAGCGGCGTAAAGGGGAACGGGAGCTCCACGCTTACAGCCTACAGTTTTGCCGCGAGACAGGAGTTTCTCGATATAGAGGCGTATTTCCCTTTTGATCCGCTCATGCTGAGAAAGTGCAAAGCGGTTGTCGAGCGCAACTACGTGCAATGGCAGGACGACGAGAGCGACAGTGAGTAAGTATTGAAATACACACTTTTCCAAGTACACACTGGACTGGTGGGCGCACTTCTCAACACAACCACATCCACACCTTCTCCAGCCAGTTGCGAGGAACAGGGTGCTTTTCCGCAGCGGTCATTTCCTCCACCTCTTCCAATCCGGTGACCACGTCGACGGTGTGTGTCGGATAGACGAGCTGCCACTCTCTCTTGTACACCATGTAGCCAAAGTAGAGCACCACCACGATGGGGACGGTGATGTAGGCGGCGACGAAATCGCTCACGTTCCAGTTGGAGGGGAAGAACACAGCGTACCCGTTTGTGAGGGTGAGAAGTGTGAAGGCTGCGATCGCCACGTACGAGCCTGTCTTTTGCAAAGCGGGACGGAAGGGGATTCTATCGTTGAGACCTTGGAAATCTATAGCTTTCCTGAACCGGAGGTAGACTATGGGCACAAAGATCCACCCGATAAAGCCGGAAACCGTAGCGATGGAGGTGAGCCATGTGAACACCTGTGCGCTGGACGCTGCGCAGTTCAGATATGCCAGTACGGACCACAGAAGTGAGACGCCGACGGCAACGACCGGGATGCCGTGCTTGTTCACTTTGGCGAAAACCGCTGGAGCGCTTCCCTCTGCTGCGAGAGAATGGAGCATGCGCGAGGAAGAGTAGACGAACCCATTCCCGCAGGAAAATGCGCTTGTCAGGATGCACGCGTTGATTATGTGGTCCAGGACGTGGATTCCAGCGTTCTGGATCCCAATGACAAAGGGAGAGGCGCCTGCGCTCGAATCTCCAGAGGAAATGGCGCCCATGAGACGCGGGTCGGTTCTCGAAACGATAATCCCGATGATAAGACTCCCGAAGATGTAGAAAAACGAAAGCCTGTAGATAAAGCGCGAGACGGCCTTTGACATATTCTTCCTCGGGAACTGCACTTCTCCAGCGGTGGAGGCGAGCAGTTCTGGCACCAGCACAAAGGGGAACCCGGCCCGCACGACGCCTGTCCACCACGCGAGGAATTTCCCCGTGTTCCCCGGGACGAGATACTCGACAAACGCACCGGGCGTCTTCCAGTAATGGAAGCCGAGCACTCCATGCTGTGCCGGGCCGCCTCCGAAGAAGAGCACGACGCCCAGGATGAGCAGCCCTGTGAGACAGAAGATCTTGATGGAGCAGATGTAAAATTCGCTCTCGCCAAACACTTTGACCGGCAGCACGTTTATCGCGACCGTGGCAACGATCAGGATCGTGATCCACACCCCAACGTTGATCGACTGGTTCCAGTACTGGATGACAAAGGCAGCCGCGGTGATTTCTGTCGGCACAATGATCGCCTGCGCGTAGTACATGTTCCAGCCAGCAGCGAACGCAAGCGACCTACTCGCGTACCGTTTGGCAAGAAAGTAGATGGTGCACTGTCCCGGGAGGGGCAGGTATGTCACCATCTCGCCCAGCTGGTTCATGATAACCCACACAAGTATGGACATGATAAAGTAGCCCATAAACAGCGGGGCGGGGCCGACAAGCGACAGAACGGCTCCCGATCCAACGAAAAGACCCGTTCCGATGGCTGAGCCGAGAGCGAGCAGCTGGATGTGTCTCGACTTGAGTCCTCTGTGGAACTCGTAATTTTTCTCGGCATCACAGGTCTCCACTTCTGCAATATTGACCTCTGCAACGTCAACCTTTGTTACTTTCTTTTCCATCTGTTGGACCACAAGAATTTTTCTCTTGTATTTTATAAGGGGAGCTGCCTTCTCCTTTTGGGAAATGCCGACATATCTTATCAAGGGGGGCGAGGGTCCTGCAGCTTGTGCATAACCTGCGTGCGTTGGGAGAAGCTGCATACGGGCAAGTGGAATGCTGCCTAGGCGGAAGAGTGACGAGAAGAGCAAAGAAAAGAGCAAAGAGAAGGTAAAGAGCAAATAGCAAAGAGAAAAGAGAAAGATGCTACCACTCTACGACGCAAAGAAAGCGGATGCCTTATCGGCATGCATGGTGTAGCGATAACGTTATCTCGCTTGGCGTTGCAGCATCTCTGATTGCAAAGTCCTTGCAGAGTTTGTCTCGATGATTTCAGAAAACAGACGGAAAAAACAAAAGTATTCTCCAGCTGTATTGACGCTAATACTAGCCATATTTCCCAGATGGTCAAGACGAAACACCCACAATGGTTCCTCAAAGTATCAAAGTGAATGAGCCAGTGCTTGGAAAATCCAAGTTGTATCGCAACGACGCTAGTCTATCTGTCCAAGAACACGACTTGTTACGTATTGAAGAGCATTTTCAGTCAGTATTCTGGTTGCTTCTAGAACAGAATTGAGTTATGTGGAACATAGTGTCTTTGTAGTTCTACGTGAGAACTTGAGAACTGGCTCTTTAAAACAGCCAATCAATTTCGAAAAAAAAAATTTAACTAAACAGAAAGAACACAAAAAAAGAAAAAATGTCGAGGCAAGAACGTTCTACAATCGTATGACGTCAGCGTAAATCCCGCCTCATCCTATGTTGGATAATGCATACACGTGCATATCCAAATGGTAGATTTACATAGTGCACATTGTCATTAGCCTCTAGAATGTTCCAAAGATGTATACACTTCTTCAGACACATGGTTAGTACAAGCGTTACAGAAGGAAGGAGATGGTTCAGCAAACACAGAAAGTCACCAATATGCACATTATATTCTATAAAGACAGCGATTTCTCGTAATTGAGGACAACAATCTATCACGCACAACACAATCTAACAGGTTATGAGTTCTAGGGGGGTGAAAGCGCTAGGAACGTATATTCCCTTTTGCCACTTTAATGGGGCTACCCGCTCTGATGCAGAAGGATGGTTTCCGGTTTCAAGTCGCGGTAAATGAACCCCATGAAACGGAGGTGTTCGATAGCGGCCACCACCTCTGCCGCATAAAATCGCGCGTCGTTCTCCGGAATAGACTTGCGTTTGCGGCTCTGGAGTGCTCGGAAAAACTCCCCACCCATGCAGCACTCCATACAGAGGAACAGGTGGTCATCTGATTGGAAAGAGTGGTAAAGTGTCACGATGAACGGGTGGTTGCTTGTTGTGAGGATTTCCTGCTCAGCAAGAACTCGCTTTATTTTGTTTCGCTCAACTTTCGGGCATGTTAACAGTTGGAGAAGCATTCTCTGTTCATCCTATAGCATGTATCTTTTACTAACTAACTGTCACTTACTTTTTCCTTTTATAGTTCTTTTGAATATTCTTCTAGAAGATTCTTTAATCTTCCTCAACCTTCGTTATGCATCTCATGCATGCGCCCGCATACACCCGCAGGTCACATGCGTAACTTCACATCTCAACACCCTCTCTTATTCAAAAGAACCTCACACGTCAAACACAGATCTACATCTCACTTTGCATGTTCTTCCCGAAGTAGTCTTTTCCAGAAACACTCCTCACTTTCATCACTGTCTCTTCTGACTTTTTCTTCCTTAGAGAGATTAAGATACACCTCAACGTTCTCAGGGACACTCAACAGTTGATCACTATCTTCTTCTTTTAGAAACACGCTGTTTCTTCTGACATCCTTTGCTTGCTTGACCTTTACTTCTGGCCTTGAATCTAAGCACCCTCTCTTGCTTTCAAATTGATCTTCACAATTTCCTTCACATTGATCTTGGACTTCATCCTGTTCTTGAACTTCACACTTCTCATATTGAATTTCACAACTTCCTTCACATTGGTCTTGGACCTCGGACTTCTGATCTTGAACTTCACACTTTTCGTCCTTCACTTCACACCTCTTCACTTGAATTTGAACTTCATAGTTTTTCTCAACCTGACTTCGAATGTCGCACTTATTCTCATCGCTGGTCTCATTGTTACACTTGTTTCCACCTGGAATTCGAACGTCGCATTGTTTCTCACTACTAATCTGAATTTCACACCACACCTGTGGTTCAGTGCCACACTTGTTTTCTCCACGAGACACATATT
This sequence comes from Citeromyces siamensis, assembly GCA_003706365.1. NCBI lineage: Eukaryota > Fungi > Ascomycota > Pichiomycetes > Pichiales > Pichiaceae > Citeromyces > Citeromyces siamensis. The sequence continues at coordinate 51,853 of PPLB01006097.1, forward strand.
TGTTTTCCTTAATCACGGTCTGCCTGTTTCATACTCTTTTGGTGACATTTTCACACGCGTGTCAGCAGTCACGCCATTTGTTTTCCTTTTAACCTTCTCTCTCTCTGTTCCAGATCTCCCTGTCAGCCTGTGTTGTCCTACTCTTGGCTGAAGCAACAAAACTTGTCCCTTTCACCTTTGGGCAATAATTGAACACGTATAATCCTCTCTCTTTGGATTTTCTTCCCACTACTTCTCCTACAGCAGGGCGAAATACACCATTTTCACCAAACACTAACTTTTCACCACTTTTGGCCACTTTTGATACACTGAACACATTCTGAACAGCACCTGGAACCCACAAAACATTGGTGAGTCTTATATTCCTCCCTTGTTTGGTGAACTGAACGTTCCCAGAACCTTCAACTAACAAGGAATGACCCCCAATTCCATCGATACTTGTATCACGAACTTCAAAGTCTTCAAGTATCTCCTTGTTCCAGGTTAAATGATTGGTAGCACCACTATCAAAAACCCAATCCCTCTTGTTCAACGTCACTATCTTTGAAGATGCAACCCACGACTTTCCGGGTTGTTCTCTCATATCATCTGACTTAGTTGGTCTGGATGACTTTACTTTAGATCTCTCTGGACAATCTTTAAAGCGATGACCTTTGACATGGCAATAAAAACGGGAATCGAACATCCTTTCTTCCAGACGCACTCACCACAGGAGCTCGATTTACCCTAAATACTTCATCAGGCACGAAGTGCTTTACTAACTTCATCACCTCATACATTGTCAGGCCTTTATCCTTCTTCGACTGAGCCAACACATCGTTGACTAACTTCTTGTCCCGTAGTCCTGCCAAACACATAATCACACACACTTCCTCTGTACTCTTGGACAACACGGAAGTTGAAAACTCTTGGAAACACCTTAGGTAGTCGCTGGTCGACTTCACCTCGTCACGACTGGGACCAAACCAAAAACTTTGCACTTTATCCACAGCGGCTGGTAACGTTAGCTCGCCAAATTCCTTTTCCAAATAAAACCACAATTCTCTTCCTTTGAGCATGAAGAGCATAATAGATCTTGTTACATCACGCGACAACGAATTCATGATCGCTGTAGTCAAGATTGAAGTCAACCGACCTCCAATTTCTACCGCTTCGGACTCCTAAGCACTCAAAATATCTTGACACAGCCAAAAAATGTATTTTTATAACACCCTACAGTTGAATTCAGAACAGATCAACATTGTGCAACTTGAATAAACAGGGCACCTTGTTAGAGATCATCACTCAAACCCAAGCGTTATGCGGGTGTCTGCACGTTGATGCACGTTGATCTTTCCCGAATATCCACCGGCTTTCGTCATCTTGAAATGCTTCCTATACAACAAGTTGTATTGAAGAACATTATTAGAACGTCTTAGATGCGTTCGCTCTGGTCTGATAATCAGCCAAACATCCGCACACCGTCTCGATATGATCCACCCTTTCCAGTCTCTGACGAGCAAAGATGGTTCTACGCTTATTGCGTCTGTGAAAAAACATATTCAATGCTACAGTCTTGAAACGGGCGAAAAGTTGGCGGAATGGGTAGACCCGCTAGATTCGTCATTTATCCTCGAAAAACAACAAAAGGAAAAAATGGAAAAAACGAAATGTGATAAAATACCCAAAATTCCAACTCCTGGCGAAGGTGCACCGCCAATATATAACTATATAAGAAAACTCGCCTTTTCCAGAAACGGGAAATACCTCATCGCAGTGTGTGACAGCGACAAGTCTGTTTGCATTTTCGATACAAACCTTCAGCTTTTGAAAAGACAACCTTTCGCTAAAAGACCGTCATCTGTGACAACATCGTTGGACGACGAGACTATAGTTGTGGCAGACAAATTCGGCGACGTGTACCAGTTCACCGTTGGTGAAGAAGTGGTTTCTGAAAAATCGATGCAACCCATTCTCGGTCACGTATCCATGCTCACAGATATCTTGATTGTCGGGGACGAGAATAAGATGTCGATATTGAGCGCCGATAGAGACGAACACATTCGTATTTCGGCTTGGCCAAAATCTTTTATCATCGAGAACTGGCTTTTTGGACACGAGAATTTCATCTCATCACTTGTAGTGCCCTCATGGGACTCTGACCTCCTCGTCTCCGCTGGAGGGGACTCGTTTTTCAACGTGTGGAATTGGAGGAAAGCCCAACTCATTTATTCGGTCGACTTTGACGAGGTGGTCAAACCGTACATCGTGACACAACACCATCTCCTTCCCGAGAGATTCCAAAACGAGGCAAACGATCTTAGAGAGTACTCTGTCGCCAAGATTGGTGAGGTGCCGTCGATGCATTACCTCGTTTTGCTTGTGGAAGCGACGCCCATCTTGCTTGTGTACCATTTGGGTCCCGATACGGCTCAACTGAAACAGAAGATCCAAACAGATTCACTCATCACATCCTTCTGCGTCAGCAATGACAAGATCGTTGTTAGCACTGAAAACGGTTTGGAGATTTACGACTCAAAAGATGGAGTTTTTGCAATCGCTGACACTCAAACGTCCAACAAAATTACACAGGGAAACGAGGTGGATGGCGAAAGGTATCCTCTATACACCATAAATAGTTTGAAAAAGAGAGCAGAGCATTAATTGTGAAAAATGTAGAAAAGACAGCTTTCCCACGGTTATCTATATACTCGTCTCGGAGAATCTCTCTTTTCTCTCTATATGTTGTGAGAAGTTTGACTTCTTTTGACTTCAGTTGTAATTTGTGGCGAATCTGTTTGAGCCTTCATGCTTAGTCAAGCTATAAATGTCGAGACGTTTCTGAATTTGTCGACACTGATCTATCAACCCACTCACGTCGCTCATTCTGTAAATAGACTTCCATGCACAGAACTGAGCTCAAATAGGCGATATTTCAGCAATACGCCCACGTTCATAATCTACTCACTCTCCCAACATTCTCGTTATTTCAATTTATAGTCACACCCATACGTTACTGCGTGGTGAACGTCGTTAGTTAATCTACATGCAGCTCAGCTAATCCACATTGGTCACTTCCGATTCGAGCAAACTACTTTTCCAGATAAATGCCACCACCAGCAGGATGATATAGTTATATACGTAGCTGTAGGAAGCCACACGCGATGCAGCCTCGAGAGCCCCAGTGTTGAAGCGGTACGCAAAGTGGTTTACACACAGCAGAAACACCACTGGAGTGGAAATGAGCACCATTGTCACCATAAACCTTTTGGCCGTCGCCCTCTTGGATCTCTGGAGGAGCTTCTTGTAAGTGAAATACGACGACACGAGGATAACCAGCGCAAAGAGGCACACTTCGATGTAAACGAGGACGGTGGCTATTTTACCACTCAGCTCGTCAAGCACATAATACAACGTGGACTCCTCGAGGGCAAGCACGAGGAAAGTGATAAACGTTATGCCTGTCAACGCTCTGATAAGGTAAAGCGATCTGTTGGAAACCTGGAAACCTCCGATCAGAACGTGACCAAAGCTGATCATGAGGATGTTGTACGTTGCCCACACGTCGAAAAAAGTGTCAAACCCCAAAGAGATGAAATCCACAAGCGCGATCTGGAATTTATCATGGATGTAACCAAACTTGTTCACCAGGAGGAGGTGTGTAGCTCTCAAAGTGTACGATACCGCTGCCAGAACCATATAGATGAACAGTTTGCGTTGAATGATGCGGTTTTTCCGCTCAATCCCGCCGTCGGAATGCTTGTGAGCCTGGTCAACTACACGCACGTACACGTAGTAGTAGTAGGCTGCGGCCGTCGCTACATACAACAGGGCGAGCATCATGGATACGTGAAGGTATCTGTAATCGGCAGGAATGAGTTCGCCGTACGACTGGGTCCAGTTTAGCAACACCTGGCCGTCCTCCTTAGATGAGGTCTCGTAGTGGGCTAAAACGCAGTACGCTCCAGAGTTGGGCACGGAGAAATCCTGTCTCCTGTACTTTGGAGTTAAAACTGTGTTGAGATATGTGTCTGACGCGAGCTCTATGCCACGGACAATGATCATGTCCTTCTCCGAGGCACTGCATTTATTTTCCTTGATGAGTTTTTCCGTGCAGATTACAAGATCATCGGGGGATTTGACCCCTATTCTCCCGATGTCCTCCTTCCGGATAAATAGGATCGAGAGCTTAAACTCCTGCGATGGGTGGTTTAAAACGTCTACCGAGACCCCGGGAGTTTTACCGTTGGAGATGAGAGCGTGCGGGTAACTCGCAATGGAAGAGCACGTCTCGAACGATTCCCTGTTGAGCACTTGGTGGTAGTCCTCGAGGGCAAGACACGGGACAATTAGACTAAAAAGGCACAAAAAAATACGCCAGTGGGGCATGGCCGGGAGGTGTGTGCGGATGCGGTGGACGTACGTGTCTGGAAAAAGTAACGTGTAGAGGGAATTTTTTTTTTTTTTTTCTTTTCTTTTTCCGGTCTTCTCTGTGATCTCATGCACCTCCGGATAAGGTTGTACATGCGTCTGCGTTGAAACGGATTCCGTGCAATTTTGGGAAAGGATGTCGGCGTGCCGCATGCTGTCACGACTCATTCTTTAGCGTCAATTGGCCCAGAGAAGAGTTTCCATGCGTGCAATTGGGTTTCTCCTGCTGTGAAAATTTCCCTCGGAGTTGTATGCAGCCGCACAAACCGTTGACGACCTGTGCATAAGGCTGCATGATGCGTACAAATTTTTCATTTCTTTTAAAAACCATAAACTTTCTGATT
>PPLB01006097.1:56626-75435 GCA_003706365.1 Citeromyces siamensis
CGCACAACGCTAGATATGCTATCACACATACACAGGGAAACAGGGTGTCTCACCCCAGATATACAGAACGAAGACCAGACGGTCAGACAAATGCCTCGCAATTACACTATGCCCTCACCTCCACTTTCGCCGTGTCCGTCACGGGAACTGGAGAAACCGTCCAAGATGGAGATTAGCGAATCGCAGCAGTTCCCTCTCAACGATTTACAGAGTTGCAAATTCAAAGTGAATGCGTGGGTCGACGAGGACTCTTACAGGAGCCGTCAATTGAAATTCTTGAGTCACTATTTTATCTCATCCCGTGTGGAAAAACCAAGGAAGAAAATCGCTACCGTGCCCAGAAGGAAAATTGCCTATCAGTCCGATTCGGACGTTTCAGATGTGGTACGCACAAGACGTGCAGTGCGAGAGTCGCCCCAGCTCTTGCAAGATTTATCACAAACACCCAAGAAGAAGAGAGCGAAAGCAGAATATACCCCGTCTCCGTCCACATTGCACGACTGGAGGTCTCTGCCCAATTACGCTCCTCCTCTATCTTCGCTTTCCAATGCTCGAGGCTTGAAAGCCGAATGGAAAGGACAACCGATGGATCTCTCTTCAGATCCGCTTCTCGGTGAGCTGCATCCGGCAGAAGTGGCACTTGCATCAACGCTGAGATTGCCTTGTGGTGTGTACCTGGATTCAAAGAGACGGTTATTCATGGAGAAAGTTTCTAGACTGAGGCAGAACTTGCCTTTTAGAAGAACAGATGCCCAAAAATCGTGCAAGATAGATGTCAATAAGGCAAGTAGGCTTTTCGTGGCTTACGAAAGGGTAGGATGGTTGGATGATGGATATTTCGAGAAATTTACTTAGGTTACGGGTTGGTTATGGTTATGTATGGAATAGAGGTTTGGTTAACACTGTCCCCTGTCCTTTAGGGGATTTCATTTGAAGGTTTAAGAAATGTTGAGAACATATTCTGCGTTTCCCCGGAACGAAGTTTGCTCGTTTTCAGGCACACTGATTACTTTCTCTCTTGTTGACTCAGCAATGAAAGAAAAGTTTTCCCAGGGAGAATATTCTGACTTCCAGGAACGCTGGGGAATAATACGTCTGATGACTGACCGCGGGGCCACTTTGAGTCACTAGTTAGTTTTTCTCTCACACCATGTCAAGAAAGGATGGTTGCTCATTATTTCTGACGGTTGGAAATATTTCCTTTGCCATCTGAAAGCCACATCTAGCGAAAGGCCGTGGAGCTACTCGTTTTATGAACAGACACCAGAGAACATATCTGTCGTGCAGCACCATAGAAATGGATGCTGTAAAGATTGATTCAATACAACAATTGGACCTATCCATCCTCTTTCCCAGCGTTACCTCGTAGTCACCAACCTCTATCCGGTTTATAAAATGGAAAGACTTCTGATTATCCAAACGTATATTCTATTCCTCACTATACCTGATCGCATATAGTGGTTTGATTATATGACAATCAGTCAATGTCACATAATAGAATTAATGATCTACCTAAAATCCCTCTCTTGTTGACGTAACTGCTTGAGGGTGGAAGGGACACTCCGGGACTCGTTAGTAAGACAGTCGACCTCGCTTCTATGAAATGCCCCCTCAAAAAAACGTATAGTCTTTGTGCCACTTTGTCCACATACTTTCAATCAAGCTCACAATGAGGACAAAGAACCTTTTCGCGAAACGCCTGTCGAAAAATCGCTTTTCTGCATTCTAACCATCAGACACTTTTACGGTATTTACCAAAAAATAAACCTTTGTCTTGAGTTCCTGCATGACAATCGGTACAAAAACTCCATCAGCAGTCTGGATATAGATAAACAGCTTTCAGGCATTTCGCAATTTCAATACGGGAAAGGGTTGACTGCAGATTAGGTGCATACTTTATCTTTGATAACTTTTCCCTCTGTAATCGCTCCCGCCTCATAGATAACTTACTAACTAGGGCAAAATGATAAAGGCGTGAGCATCTGGTGAGGAAACGAGCACTCGGAATGGGCATACTGCGGTTGACGTTCGCACAAATCAAAGGACGAGTGGTTTTCCAAAGGAGAAATGAGGAGACTTTCTAAGAAGTGTCCGAGCCGTTCCCTTACATTCGTGTCTAGGTCACCCCCCTAAAACTCTGCATCGTCAACCGTTGCATACTACAAGAAATCAAACTGCGAAACATTTACGCATGGTGCCATGCACGTTCATGCACAATCAATGCACAATCAATGCGCCAAAACTGGAAGAGGGCATCCCCACACCAGACGCGCTTGTGTTTAGGCGTACAAAGATGAACGATTCACTCCCTATCGATCAGTACAAGGCGAACTATGCCGCGATGATCGACCACGAGCCGATTCCCTACGGCGACGCCAAGGGGCTCATTCTGGTAAACACAAATATCGACTTTGACCTCGTTTTGAAACGCCATATACCAAAGAGCGTGCTGGAAAAGTACTTTATCGACCCGAAACAGGAGGATACAGGTGATCTGCTGCAAGAGTCTATTGAGGTCGGCCGGGACAACGAGAAGGAGACACATAGAAAGTCTGTTGACGTTGGTATGGAAGATTTGAGTGAACAGCTGCTCAGTGACACGCACAAACTGTTCAATATGCGTGAGGCCCCGAGTAACAAGTACGAGAAACAGCTATCGTATTCGCTGGACCACGTTATTGGACAATTCAAGACGTTGAGACGGGCCAATTCCAGTTTGAAAGACGAGTTGGCGCAGGAAAAGAGCGAGAGGACGGCTTTGCAAAACCAGCTCAATCATCTGGAAAAGGTGAATGGGTCCATCAGGGAGAAGCTGCAAAAATACAGGGGTCTGGCTGAGAATGAGAGGCTTGCAACCACGACAGACAGTTTGCAAAAGCAGCTTCGCCAGAAGGACGAGCATGTGGCTCAACTCGAGGCCGAGAACGATCGCCTGTCGAGGACGACAGACTCGCTTAAACAGGAAATTAATCTTCTCAAAGAGGAGAACCACGCTCTCGCGAGGGACAGCGGTCAGAAGAAGAAGCTGCAAGTGCAGCTGAGTCAGAGCGAAGGCGAGATTGAGTCGCTCGAGGCGGAGAGGGACGTGGCGAAGAAGGAATGTGCTGCGCAAAAGAAAAAATTGCAGGAAAAACAGGCAGAATGGGAGGAGACTGTAGAAGACCTCAAGGGCGAGGTCAGGCGTCTCAAGAGGGCCGCATCGCGCGACTCGGAAGCTGAGCATTTGCGGGAGGAGTTCGATGCACTTGAGGCGGAGAAGAGCGCATTGAAAGAGTCGCACATGGCAGAAGTGGAATCGCTCAACAGGGAAATTGCATCGCATAAACAAGAGATTTCATTGCTCAGGAAGGAGGTTGCCTCGCTTACAGAGCCGGCAAAACCGCTCGACACGTTTGACAACGATATCGCTTTATTGAGAAAAGAGATCAAGCAGCTCAAGACCCCACAGACGCCGCGTTCGAAAACGCCGCAAGACGAACTGTCGTCTTTGAGGAACGAGGTGGAGGCTCTGAAGAGAAAAGGGCAGGAGCCCTACAAAAGAGACGAGGTGGAGACGCTCATCGGCGAGCTCATCTCCAAGATAGATACGAGAAGACAGTTTCCCGAGAAAGAGCACTTGCGACTGAAGGAGAAGCTGCTCTCGCTGTTCCAAGAGGAGCCTGCACTGGAGGAGCTTCACTCGCCCGGATCTGAACGTTTTTCCGCGGAGATCGAGTCGCTCAAGACGTACATGGAGGAGCTACTCACCAGCAAGCTGAACGAGATGGAATTTGGCAGTCACAACACAGAGAGAAGTGAGCAGCTGTCGCAACAGGTGCGGGAGCTCAAGGAGAAGCTTTTGCTACTCAAGATACGGGAAAACATCAGACAGGAGGTGGACAAAGTGAACAAGCCCACAACTACATCGCGCACGTGTTCTGCCTGTCGACCTGCGAAAAAATCGACACCGGAATACCAGTCTGAAAATACGCTTGTTGGCTTTCTCAAGACAGATATAAAGCACATCCAGGAGGAGCTGGCCAATGTGGACGAGGAGCTGGCGTCGTGCAGCGGCAACAAGAAGCTGGTGCAGCGCTTGAAGCCTTTGAAAAAAGAGCTCTCCCACCAACTGCGTACCAAGATGCATCATCTTGCAAACTTGCAAGAGGCGTTCAAAGCGGGATCTCGGCTGCCTACGAGCAAAGGAACCGATAGCCTGTTTCTGCCAGATTCGGAGAGCGAGAACGAGGAGGCTCCAACGATTGAGGATACGATTGATTTTCTCGAGAATGGGTTAAAGAATATGTAGCATTGAATATATGTATGAGGTATGTTATGCCGCTTACTGAGCCACTACTTTGGGCTAATGATTCTAAGTGCATGGAATATCATGCACTACCATGCACTGTCATGCACGCTTTATACACGTCTAACTACAATAAAACCTCAACGTGAGATGTCAACCTACGATCTCTGGGCCGTCAATCCGTTCATAGTATCCAGAGCACCCAATACTTGTATTTTTCACCAATCACCCCAGCGCCGCATCGCTGTCTTTGGGGACTCGACAATGCACACTTTGAAATCCTATAACACCCAGTTCGAAAATGCTTAATTACCCGATCTCTGAATCTCTTCCACCCACCAAAGTCCACCAAGTGGAATCCACACCCTCACACCACAGGTCACTATGCCGTCGCTGAAATCCATAGATGCGTTTATCGAGCGATCGCTGAGGCTTTTAGAAGCGTATCCTTCATCTGTATGTAGTATACGTTTGGTTATGACTAATTTAGACTCACGTGTCGATGACGTACGGTTCCAACGTCAAGAAATATGAAAAGTCCCACAGTGAAAAGAAACCGGCAGAAGATGTCACGAGGACCTTTGTGTCAGTCAAGACGTACGACCCTGTAAGCGGGGGCTGTTTCAAAGTCAAACTTTACAAAGCGAAGGAACTGTCTCGTGTTCTTTCGCTTTTCGGTCCAAGAGGTGTGCAATTGACCAAGAGGAAATCGAACCACGAGACGTTTATTGTTCAAGAGCGAGGAATGGCTAGCGTGATGGCGAATAGAAAATTTGATTTCGAGGAGCCAAAGGAGAATACTCCTGCTCCAGAGACACAGAAGAAGCCAAAGAGCAAAAAGAAGAGTAAAAAAAAATAGTTTAATCGAGTATGAAAAGAATGTGTGTAATGGTTAGTTTGGAATGATAAATCAGAAGAACGTTCTGGATTGATTTCTGTGACACGCCTCATCTCTTCCAGGAACTTTAATGAAAGTCATCCACCACACGTATCGTATGTCTACATTCTCTAGAGGACTTTCTTTGTTTCTCGGGGCGTTTTCTTTTGGACTAAATAATGAATATTGCATATCGCCGATAAACCGTATATGATGACCTGTTGCAGTTGCCGACAGCCGCACGAGCCGAACGCTTACAAGGTTTCCGGTAGTTGTGGTTGAACTACAGTATGGATGTTTGACAAGAAATCGGGTAACAGAGGCAGTAATCGCAAACAAAGACTGACATATTTGTACATTGTTTGATTATTCTCAACAAGGACACAACCAACGTGGGTTAGATGTTGAAACGATACTGTAACTGCCACCAAAGTCTGTCTCACGGAAACTGGCAATACCAGGGTGGATGCGAATTAGGAGAAACGATTTGCTCGCGACACATTACTGTGAGAACTGTCTGGCTGGTTCAAAAGTTCTAGGGCCTCATGGTGACGCAGTCTATCCGGTATCATTAAAGGTAAAGCTCGAGGTAGATGCTGTTTGCGCCACGTTTAGTCCTATCTGCTACACCATTACGTCTCTCATTAGAAATTGTGAGATACATCCTATAAAGGAGAATGGTGGTCAAGCAGCTGAATTTCTTCCATTTGCTTCTCTCATAATAATGAGGATGGCAAAGGGACTTGCGTCGTTGCTAAACGACTTAACGTCCTATGGGATCGAAGTTTTGGGGAGAAGCTACTGTAAGGTTCACTAAAGTTGTGTGAGTGATCGTGGGTCATCACGAAGATGCTATATACACCAATATGCCAGCTCTCAAGACTTTCAATAGCATGCTTCAACAATGATGTATGATGCAAGAATATCATACTCAATCAGAAAATGTTCCAACAAAGGTATTTGGTGTCCCAACTGGGTTGAACGATGTACAAAACGGAAAAGTGGGACATATTGGAAGCGAATTTGTCTTAAAAACGGGTTGAATAAATAAAAAACTACCATACAGTCAGAAGTTGGGCCTTTAGCTAGCCACGTCCACGAAGACACTTGGGGTGTGTCGAAAAATAGAAAAAAAAAAAAAAGGGGAAAGCGACAGACCAAATCGCATTGGGAGTTCAGAATTATCCACCTTGGTGAACCTATTAACCAACGGGAGGGCTAAGAGTAAAAGCAGTAGTTACACCAACTTTTGTTCCTGAATGGCGAGTCATCTATGCAAGATGATGATGAATGGTAATTTTTTTCGTATCATACACCCGCCACGTTCCCAGGGCAGGGTCCATTCAACTCTCCTTAGCTGAGAATATTTATTGTAAGTTGGCTTGGTCGATGCTGAAGTACAATAAATAAAGTCTCACAACGCAACCAATGGAACAAGAAAAAACCCTGGGATCTTGAGTCATCTTCAGCTAATTCTTATCTGGATCGGGGTATGGCTGTAAATGCGCTTGATCACCATCAGTTGAACAGATATTCCCAAGATTGTTGCAGAATCTGTGCATGAGCACGAAAAACATCCCAGCCCTTCATAGATGTGTTAGACTCTGTGGCATACATCTGATCAACGTTTGGAAGCCTCGAGGCTTGGAAGATATGAAAAATTACAAAAAAGTGGACAAGCTATAAAAATAAAACAGGTTGAGATGTCGTTAATTCGAGGACGACGAGCAAGGAACACAAGCACTCTTGGACCAGAATTATTAACCAAGTGTGTTGGCGCAACACTAGGATGTCGAATAGAGAACAGAGTACTGTATTTGGTTATGCTTTTAATCAAGACTTTTCTGGTGGTCACAAAGAACGGAACAACCATCCTTCATGAGCTTTATGCATTGCCCATAAGTCCTAATCATTCTCTTAAAGCGGTAATTGGATACAAGCTGTCATATTAAGTAGCAGCTTCAGCGTGACGTTGCCATGAGGAATTATTATTATGAGAGGTTGCTCGAATACCTGAAGAGAAAAAAAGTGTAAACTACACACAGCGGAAACTATGAGTTGATACATCTCATAACTATCGCCATATGTGAGTATCATATACATTACTAAAAACAACACATAGACCATGAAGCCAGCCACGACTCAACAAAGCGTCGAGCAGGAAGGATAACACCCAAATGCCAACTTCAAAGGACAATGTTGACCTGAGAATCTGTCACATTGTTGTAGCATCCACCTCTATCTGCGCCAGTGCAGTTGCCGCCCCGAATCATCTTGGTAGGATAACCAAAATGGGTTTCGCCAAGGCAACATAGTCCTTGGAATTTCAAGGGTATCCTTCTTTCTCATGACTCTGATGTACGACTAACCCGTATAATGATCGGTGATGATTATATAGTGTTGATTGGGCGTCCATCCTACGTCACTGCGTACCCAGTAAAATTGTTGATTTTGTCTGTACCCTTCGCGCGATTGTCTTCCATGTCATCCGCTCATCAAGCCTAACTATTTAAGCAATCGTGGGCTGGCAAATCATCGTTGCTGAATTCAACTTCTTGAGGAAGACACTTCTTGAACGTAGGCTTGATTCGGTTTTAGAAGTATGACCCAATCTTTGATGAATAATTTTTCTGCTTGACTGTTGCTCTTGCTTCGAAAGTTAGAGGATCAATATCAAGCTTCATTTTGATCTGACTCGTACTTTAACGTCGTTTCAGACGCTCCAGGTGAATGTCACACTCCACCATATCGGATAAGGATACCAACGTGCAATCCACTGTTGGTGAAATATAACACTCACTAAGATCATTTTCAACGCTTCCATGATATTTACAACCCGTCAGGAGTCGTTTTAGGTTACCGCCTACTGCTCCAGTGCAGTTTTGTTAAGTAAAACAAAGTTATCAAAACTTCTCAGTGACCGCACCATCCTGTTAAGTCACGGCAGAAGCTGCGGGATCGCCTATGTCTACATTGGTAAGACCACGTTGGGAATTAAGGTTAGCCCAACAAGACAGCGTGCGTTAAATGGAAGGCTCTGGAACGAGTAACGGAAGGGTCTGGGCGTATTGGGTAAATGAGGAATGGCTGTCCGTACCGAATGATTCGGCTCACGCATCACAAAACTTCAGAACGACTCAGAAGATCACACAAATAGTCAACAGTTTGTCACGGGAAAAGGTATTGGGCGACGTCTCCAACTCATACATGCAAAGTTCTTTCGATTGGAAACGACCCCTAAACAGCATGTTAATACATGAAAACCTCACAAATTAATGACAAGGCGGGCTTCGCGGTAAAGGGAGTCTCGCATGCCGCCCTATGGGCTGCAATTACTCTTTTCCGTACACGTCTCTTCCCGAGTACAACGGACCAGCGCCACCGGGAGACATTCTTTAACCGAAACGCCGGAACCCTAAACTGGACCCCAGCCACAGAGCTGAGCTGAACAAGGAGTACTCACTTGGAGAACTCTCCACCACAGTTCACCACTATGCGAAAGCGTCTTGCGGCCCAGGATCAGACTGCTTACCATACAAGTGGCTGTGGCTAGTGTTCGATACACTTGGACAGCGGCTACCTGTGATCAACCAGACACACATGCTCCCAACAACTTCAGACAGACTCTCCTCAAATGAGTCCACAAAGGAGGTGCCCACACAGATTTTGAAAACTACAGACTGATAACAATAGCCAACGTCTGTCACCCGCTCGCAGCAGACGTTGTCAATCGCCGCTTGGTGAAGCTGGTTCCACCTCTTGTACACCCCGACCAATCTGGATTTTTTCCAAACCGTGACGCTAAAACCCATATCCAAACGTTTAGGATCATGAAGGAAGAAATGGTATCTCGACTCATGGGCCAAGTCTTTTCCCCCTGGAGCGGCAATAGCCCACATTGCCCTTGAGAAGGCCGACGACCAATTTTCGTGGGACCAGGTTTTTGATCTGATGGAATTTGGTGGATTTGGTTCATCAAGAATATGACGTGCAGACGATTGTCCAACCGAAAGGCGCACTGGGGTGCGTCAGGGCGGCGCGATTATCCCATCGCTAAATGTGCCTAAGATGGAATCACTGGCCACCGCGTTGAGAGAGATCCGGTTTGAACCTTCACCACCCACAGGTGTGGATGTCCGCCTCCGAGCATTCCTGAATGCCGACGATGTCCTGGTATTCATGAACTCCCGAGAAGACCCACATCAGTTCAAAGAGATCTAGGAGAGATTTCAATCCACCTCAGATCCCAAGCTGAACCGCCATAATACGCCTTGCACCCGTTTGCACCCAGCCAAACTTCTCAAAGGGCCCAGCAGGTTTAGGCAAGTACGGATTTCTGGAGCTACGGGCACAACTATGGGGCAGTCGGGCGCTCTGGGTCTATGAGACTTTCATCGCGCAGCCGGACTCCCCGGCAGCCTGATGGGACACCCGAGTCCAGAAATTATAAGGCTCTTCTATGACGGGTTTGGCCTAGAGCGCTTTCCCTAAAATGCGTTCCGTGCTTACTTAGAGGCAGGGTTTGCGCTTACCACCGTGGTACCCATGCGGTCTGCACACACTTCTCCCTGAGCCGAGGTACCGGCCCGGGAGGGGCTCAGGGACTTGGAACTTGAACCACTCGCCAGGTACTCTTTCAGGTGTACAGGACTAAAGTACTACTTCTGCAACATGCAGTCTTGTTATTCCTAGAATATTGAACAGCACCTGCCGCCTCTCGGGGTGAAGTGGAACTGTTTTGGAGAAAGGTGAATGCGTTGTATTTCACGGCTCCGCAGCTCTTGGGCGTCAGTCACCTGGCTATAGTTCGACCGCGCGACAACCGACTGAAATGCCCGCTCTGCCAACCAGACTCTGAGCCGTGTATCTACTATGCCATCTCAGATTCCCAAGCCTACGTTTATACCACGTGGGTTTTATGGTTGTAGAGAAGAATTAAAAACCAATTTCCCATGGCACAGGCCAGTGGAATTCCCATAATTTCTAGCCTGAGAATTACATTTTACTAGGGTGAACGGATGTATTCCCCAGCAGGGTAAATATTGCTTAAGGGGAAGAGAGAAAAGGTCCACGGAAGCTTCTCAAATTTCGAGACAACTACTTCGTGTGAAATCTTTAACCAAGGTTTGTCATCGTGGCGTAAAACGACCATAACGCCTTTGAGCCCTTGAACCCGTACACATCGTAATCTTTGGGGGCTCAGCTTCCTTCAAAAAAAGTGCACACCTCCAGAATTTGCTAGCACAGAACCGGAACACTGAGGAAACGAGAACATGTGGTTACAGACGTCCAGTTGAGTAGCATATTCTGCTCAATGTCTTGCAGGACTTGTCAATTACCCATTCAAGGTGGTCGGAGGGAAAGATCACGTTGAAGACGAACATTGTTCAGTGAGGCTTGCAATCCCACGGATTGGACAGGATTTACTCTCTGAATGAAATAAAACAAGCGATGATCCAATCGAATCCAGTTGACCTCGATTCCTACCAGTACCAGGAAATGATACCGACCAGATGAGTGGGACATTTTCACTACTAAAAAGAGAGTAAGCACTGTGGATGATTGTCATGATTAACCTAAATCATACAAACAAGAAACCACCAGTGAAAAAGCGGATACTTGGTTAGCGGAGATTGCTTTTCAAGAATCACAGGGAAACCCTCTTGCAACAAGTGACGATCAAATTCTGAAAAAAAGACGCCAAAGTATTTGCAAAAAGACAAAAGCTACAAACGAGCTTGATAATTCGGGGTGCGAAAAAAAAAAATCATTCTCGGACAAGAAACTTTTCAGTCACACCATCAGGTATGAACTACTCCGTCTTATTTATCACTGTGTCGAAAAAACATCAATAAACACAGTGAAGGCCACTTTCTGAGCTCGTACATATAGATGGAGAAACAGATGTGCGAAAAGCTGAATACCTGGAAAAAGAACAAACTACGAGTGCGAACTACTCAACTCAATAAAGCCCACAGTTCGTTGCATCATCAACGAAATCAAGTCGTAGGCGGACCTACTTTCCTTTTCTAGGTGGAGATAGAATCGAGACTGTGGGCGTCACTCACCCAAGAGTCATAAAAACCCGACAGCTAATTATATATAGGCTTTGACAGGCCTGTGTCCAGGGTTGGGGTCCACCGAGGGGGGGGGGTAAGAAACTGATCGAAAATCTTTTGACGTACAAACAGGTATTATCTAACCAGTCGACATCGCAGATCTTCAACGCGAATCAGTCAATGAAACATTTTCGGGTTGTTACTATCTACGCCGAATTCACAGAGAACGATTATTGTTGAAAAGAATTAAGCACACAAACTAATATCGCAAGTCATGAAGCCTCTATTATACAACGGTGTCCTTGTCGACACTCTTGATAAACACCTGGATGGAGGTGTCTCTATTTTGGAACTTGAAGCGGCCTCGCACAAACCAGTAAATCACCGCATACGCGGTAATGACAAACAGCACTGCCGAGGCGTAGTTCATGTTGCCCCCGGTAACAGGCATCACCGTTGGGAGACAGTAGAAAACCAGGGTGAAAAGCGTCCACGCGATGGTGACGATGTTAGCCACGAGACCGAGTTTGCCCATCCAAAATGGGCCTCTTCTGATGGAGTTTCTTCCCCTGTAGAGCAGACATATAGTTGGGACGCAGTAGGAGAGCAGCAGAAGGGTGATGCACGCAACCACCATGGCATTGTAGGCGGTGGAGGAGCCCAGGTAGATGCACCCGATGATGGCGATCCAGATGCACGACATGAGGTGAGCGTTGAAGGGAACACCGAGGCGTGGGTCCACGATCGACCACCATTTCGACCCCCACAATCCGTTGTCTCTCGCAAACGACCAACACAGTCTCTGCTGCCAAGTGTGTGAAGCGATATTGCAGCCGAGCGCTGTTAGAAAGATTAGTACGCCCAGACATATGGCACCTGCCCTGTTCTGCAAAGCCTGGTAGTATATGTCAAAGATGGGGACTCCGGTATTGGAGTTGTAAATGGCGTCGAGGTTGTGGATGCAGAAGAACATGGCGATGCAGTAGCAGAAAGAGGTTGCAAAACCGATGGCCACCGTCCCCATAATCGCGATCGGGATGGCCGACTCCGGGTTGGCCACTTCCTCCGCCAGGTGTGTTGCGCAGTCCAGACAGGAGAAGGACCAGTTTGGGTTCATGAGCCCGACGAGAAAGGCGACTCCGCTGCTCGACCATCCTGTCTGGTTGTTGAACTGCTTAAATACAAAAGCGGCTGACTGGTAGTTCCCTGACGAGCACGCGAGCACGGTGATGGTGATCACCACGAAGGAGAAGAGCGAGATGTACAACCCTGAATTGGCAATAATGGGCAGCCAGCGACCGTAACAGTTGAATATGAAGCAGAAGATATTCAGCAGCTGATACGCGACGAAAACCTGCCAGTCTTTGTAGACAAAGTCAGGATGCATAAGAGCATAAAACCCGATAACCATGAATGCGATACTGAGCGTCACAGACGCACTGGTGAAAATGGAACCGGCATAGGCAAAGCAACCGCACATGTACGCCCAAAAAGAAGACCATTTGGGCGGGGCTAAAAGCTTGGTCCATACGTACTGTCCGCCAGCTGAAGGAAAAGCTGACGACATCTCGGAAAGCGTGATTCCGATGCATGACGAGATAGAGGCAACGATGATAATCCCGTAAACGATCAGCAGCGGTCCCCCAGATGAGATTCCGGTAACGAGCGACGCGGATATTCCGAACCATGAGTTGGTTAATCCGAAGCCGATCCCGAGTACGGACCACACAGAAAAGTTTCTCTTGAGCTCGGCGGCGTACCCCATCGCTTCAAGCTGTGCATTGTCCTTGTTGGATTTTTCCGTGCAAATGTCAATCTCCTCCTTTGAAGACATGACAGTTTTTTTTTTTTTTCACGTCCGCTTTTTTTCACGCATATATATAACCTTTATGCTTATCTGAGATCGCACATGCATAACCGTGCACCACATGGACTTTGCCAATTTTTCCGAGAAGGGCTATCCCATACGGAGATCCTCTCTTAGTAGGAAGCTTTTCTTTGTATTCAAGTCGTAAGGAATGTTGTGGGATATTTTCTTGTGCACTCCGATGGTTCTGCAGGCTGTGGTTGGACAACCGGTGCCCGCGAACTAGGTCCATATTGTAGTACCTGTAGCAGTAAGCGAATTGTAGTATTTAAGGCTGCTTTTTATTTGTAGTATTTGGGCTTTTCTTTGGTAGCACGTATAGCCATATGGGCGGGATTATGAACCGCATACGGTAAGATCGACTGTGGCGATTGTGCAAATCATGCTACCTTTTTCTACCGTCAATGTTATTAGTTGCTTTTCAAATACAATGTATTTAACAGAGTTTATTGTGGTTTTTACACAGTTGGTTCTCATTCAACAAAGTTGGACCTGCATAATCATGCATCTTCCAACATGAGCCGTGCATAAGGGTTCAGTATAAACGATAACCTCTAAAACCCACTTTACAGATTTGCAATATCATAAAGGACTCTTATTTTATCCAAAATAGAGAATTATTTCTATGTAGGTGAGGCTTGAGAATATAATGTTAACTGCGGACACTTCCACCTTTGAGATAACCAAAACCTTCAGGTGGTTCCCATCTTTTTCAATCCTCCATCGTCAGATATTCACAGTACATGAGAATTTTAACCAAGGTATAGATAAATCTGCCATTAGTGCAGTATATTCATGAATGCAGAAGGTTTCATCTAGTGTGGAATCAGTTGATTGGTTAAAATACTACTATAATGCACGAACCAGAGCTGTAGTAATAATTCGCCTCGGATTCGCCAATAATAAGTCATCTGGCGTCAATCTCTTGAAAATACACTCGACCGCCGGGCGTTTTAAGTTCTATCGACGAGGTTCAACTCTGGAGCAATATCGCTTCGTAGAATATTCTCCCCTAGAAAGCCATGAAGGTGGTGAGGATCCCATCCGCGGGTTTATTCCGATTATAACGGTGCCAAATTGGAACAATGAGGAATACTTGGTTGAGCATTTGTAACTAGACCAGAAAGAATGCTTCTGTAAACCATCACGGTAGAATTATATAATGAAATTTGTTGAAGTGCAGCGTCCGTGAAATCGATAGAAAGTGAATCTCCTCTGGCTTATCCTTCAACACGATCCTGATTCATTGAAAGGTTATATGGGGAATGTTAGTGATGCCGCTACCCGAAAAACTATTTGCGAGCGAATGGAAATATTAACTATAATATTTGTTAATCATGCTGTATATATCGTGTATGTATACAGAGATTTCGGTACTGACCAACAAGGCGTTCCAGATCAGTAGCGATAAAGTAGATAAACGGTATCTAGGAGGCCCAGGCGTGTGTAATATAGCTAACGTAGGCTAATGGGAATCAAAAGTGTTCAAGCACAAAATGATATATCCTATTCCGAGTCGAGTCGCTGATGCCGAAGACTCGTCGGGACAGTGCGTTAGTTCGTGCATACGTTTATGCACGCGCACAGGAGCCTGTTGCATCCAGACATTTTAATCGTTCAATGTCCGATGCAACAATCATATAGGTAAAAGACTTTCACTATAAGGCGAATAACCATTCCGTTTTGTACAACACCAATGAGTTTTTGTATGGACCACATGGAAAGTCTCGAATTAAATGAGAACACCAATAACTATTCTCATGTCTCTACCAGCGATCCTCTATTCGCTTCAACTAAAGTACCTGACGCCTCTTGCAACGAGAACATGGTTCTGCCAGAAGAATCTTCTGAGCAGACCGGTCCCAAATCCGTCCGATGTAGACAACCAACGGCACAGTATAAGAAGCCACCACCACTGAACCCCGACTCTTCCAGCATGAGTCAGACAACGTGGGACAGTACTCAGTTTTCCCCCAAAATACGCCATATCGATTTCAGTAAAGCCGTAGGTGTATTTTCCTCCCAACAAAATGCAAAAGACTTGTTCTCCGTGTTTCGAAAAACGCTTCACACTCGGCACGTTTCTCGTCAAAAACTACGATGGCAACAGCGGTCTCTCACATTCTACGCATGGCGATGTCACCAAAGATGAGAAACAGTTGCCTTGATCCCACCGAATCAGTGTTCATAATTACACTGCAATGAAAGATACTATTCTCCAACTGCGAGACAGTTGCCTCATCTTGTGTGGCATGGGACAGCTACGATACACGGAACAGAAACTGCAGAGACCTTTTTCTCAAAGCTTAATACCCTCAAGCATGAAGTTCCAAAGGCTCAAAATAACATCTTGCTCAATGCTCTTTCACGTCAGTACGCTATCTTGGTACCATAACTCCACAGCGTTCTTGATCTTAACCCAAACACGATCAGATACCAGTTCTTCACGTCTCCCACGCTCTCCACATGGAGAAAATCAGAATGGAAATGGAAATGGCAACCAACGTAACTCGACATCAGAGTAATCCAAAACAGTGCAGCCATCCAAACCCGGATTTAATTCTGGAAAATGACGATCATCCAGGGTGTTAAACGGAACTTTGGAAGCCTCACTTTGGGCAATCTTGTTCAACCGTCTCCTCAACACGTCAACCGGCTCATTGTTGATAGTGGAGTGGAACTCTCTGTGTCACACGATGAATCAGTCAACCACCATCTGCAACCTTCGACAAACTTTGGACCCCACAAAAGATAAGTTAGGGTAACGGGAAAGGTCACCACCATTGTCCTCAGTCCATCCCAGCGTGTCAGATGTGAATACCACATTCCCAGTCTGGTCTGTCTCAAGACTTGGCACACACTGGTCGCTACTAGTGATTTGGGTCAATGCGGCTTGTATTGCCAGCAGATGGAGAGTGGATCCTTCTTGGTTCAATCATAACTATCATTGACAAAGATCGAACTCGAGAAGACAGGCAAACTGCTGTGCATTCCGGACACAATTGTTAACCGGCCATCCGTTTACATCAATCACTCTTCAATCCATGAAACCATGGGCCACATTAATTGTGACACACTTGCTAGATCGTTCCACAGGGGATGTATTACAGCCCCAAAAGAAGCCCCCTGTGTGCGAACCATGTGTAACTGGTAACGCTTCCAGAAGCCGTGCTATCCGGAATTCACGTGATAAGTACCGGGTCGCACAGTCATTTCGCACAATATTCCATGGGACCATTTGCACTACAAGGTCAAAAGGTAAGGGCCTTGAGGCTAGTCGATGACTAGATCAAGTAACCGAGACAATTTTCCTCTTGATTGCTTACAATGGGAAGCTATTTGATGCTCGTGTCCGTGTTGTTTTTGGAGACAAGGGTAGTGAATGCGTCAATGCTTCTCTCAAGGAATACCTGAAAGTCAACACCATAGAACACAGTTGCAGCACGACGAACCTGACACTTATGGCTGATTGTTGCACCGTTTTCTAGACGGCAAACTGCAATCTGGCGTCTTTCGCGAAGCTATGTCCTTCAGCTGCTATCTGGTAATCGGGCACACTCCAATGATACATCTCTACACAAACATTCTACTGGTAAAGCTCCAGACCTGAGTGATTTTCACACTTTTGGAATATTCATTCTCACAATTACTACGAGCGGTTTCGTGAATATCTGGAGAGAAAACTATGAGTGCGAACTACTCAACTCAAGCTGCTCCCAGTTTCCCGCATCATCAACACGTTGCGTTTTTAAGGATTTATGAGCAGTCACTCGTGGCTGGTGCCTACAGTAAACGCGACATCAAAACGACTTGTGATGCCTTCATCCTGAAGGTAAAATCCATACTATGAGCAACAATATAACCTCAGGTGGGCTATCGATGTGTTTGGTATACCCTATAAAGACAAAAATGGCAGTTTCCCGTCACCGTGACCTCAAGAACAATTCCTATTTCAGAAGCAATTGACTCCCAAGATCAAACCTCCCTCGAAGCTACACCACTTTCAGTGTCTGTGACATTTTCTCAAGACTCTGCGCTCCACGATGAGGTTATTCTAGAAATCATGGAGATTACTACGTGATAAAAGGACAATTCACGGATCTCGTTCCTAACTTGCTGGAACACATCTCCATAGGGAAAGCCATATCCTGCGGCGTCCTTGATTTGCACGATCAAAAGACATGTGATAATAATTTGTGCAACACGCCCCTTCTGGCGACGGATTCAAATTTGCACAAACGAAAAAAACATTAGAAAATGGCTCCAGTAATTGGCAATCCTCTCAATTTTGTGGTCAACCAGGTTCCTGCATAAGGGAGCAGAACAAGGCAATAAAAGCCGTTGAAGTGACATAGAGAAACCAGTTTGTCAAGTTATCCAACCGTTTGTCGTCCCATAGACAGAGGGCAATTTGTGGATCATTCTGTTGGTCAGCATTTTCCGGAGTTGAATTGTCAGATTGTATGCGAATACCTTTGATGCATCATTGGTTGTCAGAGGCTCAGAAGGGAAGGAAAACATGAGTAGACTTTCCTTCCAACTCGGTAGCGGACAACAGCGTGGGAAGTTATTCCTGCAGACAGGTATTGGTAATCGTGATCTGTCTCAAACGCGGTTCACTTGGGAAGAGGGGTCGTTGAACTTCAGTGGTGGCATGTTGAATACGAAGGACGATGAGGAACTGGCTCATTATCTTTGTTCACAGCAACCTCCATGCCACCGGCGTCAGTCCAAACTTTCTGATTGCAGATAGCTGCGCAAAGATGGTGATGATCATGACTGTTGGTCAATGAGGTTTCTGGATTTATGTGGTGGCTCCGAGACAAGGAGACATCCTAACGGGGTTAGAGCTGCAGGAGGAGATGGAGTTGCACGAGATGGACTTTGTCCTGTTAATATTGGGAGATGTGAACTTATGCATGTTATCTGTGGGTGTATGCGGGAGCATGCATGACATGCATAATGAACTTCTAAAAGAATCTTCAAAAGAGCTATAAAACGAGAAGTTAGAATCAGCAGAAAACTACGAAGTCTGGAAAGATAGCCATGTTTTATCGAGAAGGGTCTCGATAGTGATGGTATGACAGAGCCCGAAGCGGCAGAAATTGAAGGTCGGTTGACTTCAATCTTGACTACAGCGATCATGAATTCGTTGTCACATGATGTAGCAAGATCCATTATGCCCTTCAGGCTCAAAGGAAGAGAATTGTGGTTTTATTTGGAAGGAATTTGGCGAGCGAACGTTACCAGCCGCTGTGGATAAAGTGCAAAGTTTTTGGTTTGGTCCCAGTCGTGACGAGGTGAAGTCGACCAGCGACTACCTAAGGTGTTTCCAAGAGTTTTCAACTTCCGTGTTGTCCAAGAGTACAGAGGAAGTGTGTGTGATTATGTGTTTGGCAGGAGTACGGGACAAGAAGTTAGTCAACGATGTGTTCGCTCAGTCGAAGAAGGATAAAGGCCTGACAATGTATGAGGTGATGAAGTTAGTAAAGCACTTCGTGCCTGATGAAGTATTTAGGGTAAATCGAGCTCCTGTGTTGAGTGCGTCTGGAAGAAAGGATGTTCGATTCCGTTTTTATTGCCATGTCATGTTGAAGGCTAACTTTATAACTGTTGAAATCCATGATTCACTTAATTGAATACTTAAACCTATATACTTAGCGTTCTTATATAGTTTTCTTATCATTCTTCTAGAATATTCTATTGTTCTCCTTCCGGAGT
>PPLB01006098.1:0-12982 GCA_003706365.1 Citeromyces siamensis
TGGCGTGGTGCGGATCTTTTGGAAGCGAATTTCTCTAAACGACATGGATAGCAAGCTAAATCTTGATGATATGGTACATGGACATCTTCAGAGTCTGGCAACTCTGACCAGCTATAACCGTCTTCTCTCAAATCTATTATTTGCGAGAGGCAAACGACGATACGGACAGGAGGCACCTGTGCCTCTTTCAGATGAGCAATGGGCCTTATGGATCTCCCAAAGGCTCAGAAACACATCTGATGAACGTCTAGAAAGCCTTTTGAGAGAAGAGGATTGAAAAAGATTGAAAACACATGATTAAACAATGGCACTAAACAAGGAAAAATAAGGAACTACAGACAACTTTCAAGACGATTGCGCGAGCGCGCTTAGATCTCGGCGAGGGTTTTACAGATACTTGGTTGGTATCGAATTTTACCTGGCTGGAGCTCACAATGGATTTTAGATAGCTTGGTTGTATAACTAGGTGATTTAATTTATCTTTTATGTGAAAAAAAAAAAAAAAAATATGTGAAAAAAAAAAAAAAGTGTTCCTAAGACAGTCCCCTTCAGGCACGTGATATGTTGGGGCGGAGGAGAGTTTAGCGGGTATGAGTCACTGACTGGTCCCACATATAAATATCGTACTGCAAGCGGTGTCTATCGTGCGTGAATGCATTCTCTTCTTCGTGAGCAGGTTTATGTGTGTTAAATTTTCAATCAAATACACTCAGATAACTCTCTGCTATAAATCTCGCTCTGGAGTTCAAAAACAGCTTCATCTCACTAATCTCCTTGTCCACTTCCTCCATGAACTCGATGATAAAATCGATAATCTTGTGCTTAATCATAATTTCATCGTGATAATTTGTGAGCAGGAAACTGATGTCGTATCCCTTAATAGGAACTCTCCTCAAAATGATGAAATTGTCGGCTCTTTTAGTGAGAAACCGTGTAAATTTCGAAACCAAGATATTCTCAATCTCGTCGCTTTGTTTAATTTTCAACGAAACCCTCACCGAATTAATCGAAGACTCGATTAACACCTTTTCGCTCTCATTTCTCGATATAACCATCGGATTCAGTAAAACCTCTATCGTCTTTTGGTTTTCCACCTCTGGGTAGTCGTGTCTCTCGACTAATTGCGACGAAAACGACTCAAGCGACATTGCCGCATGAAGCGACATCCTCACAGCGGTCAAATAAGGCTTTAAAGATTGTGACTGATGTTAGAACAAAATCTACAGCTTGCAGCTTACCATAGATGGATGTTTGTGGTGCAAGGATGATATGATGTAGTTAAAGATCATTCCTCGTCCTATTCATCTGGAATTAGAATTTTTAGTAATGTCTGGTGATCACTAGAATGTGATTTAGGGACCCCAGGCTGACCGTCTGTCATAATAGAATAGAGAATTATTAAAGATACCCAATTTTGACAATCACAAGCAACAAGGACACGAACCACGTTGGAGATATCAAATAGTAGTTGGATACAGCTAAAGGAAGTTGTAATAGATGTAGTTCTCTAAGGTTTTCGCATCTATTTTGTCCTTTTTTTTTTTTTTTGTTCTTCGAAACTTTCCCAGACAGCCTCCATTAGGAGGTCATCGCTCCATCGTGTAAGTTTGGTACTTTTAGTCTCGATAAACTATGCATGTTTCCAGTCTTTCCTCGACTTCTCCTTTTAAATGAATTGTCTAATAACTCATAGTTGCAGCCTTATATGGTTCAAAATGAAACTATTGCATAAACTTGGGCATAGAAACATCCCGGCACTTCTCTTAGATCTCTATGCACATGAAATCCTCTCAAAGGTTAAGTAGAGATTGTTGATACCAATAAAAGTGGTGTAGTAGCTCATGTGCCAAAGGATGTACATTTTCAACCGCTAGTTTTTATTCTCTGCTAGGAGCTATTTAGCTGAGGAACATGCTCTATAATAACTCGATCACTGGAAATTGTAAACCCATAAAATACCTGATCGAGTATTCGGTAACATTCGGCAGCACAAAATTCCATTGCAATATCTTCCTGTTCAGGAGGTAGAAGAAGTGTGTTTCAGAGTATAGGGCTGGAATCTAAACGCAGCGTCTGAATTTCTAGTACGCCGGTTGTCGGTAAAGCAAAGAGCCAGAGGGTAATCTTTTTGAATCCCACGACATAACACCTCATTAATTTTGGCATAGATTTGATCTCCCAGCTTGTCTGTTGCCGTATTGCCACGTTCTGCAAAAAAATCTGAGCTTCCTCTAAGTGCAGGTCAGATTGAGCTCTGTTATCGAGATCATTAATCCTGTCCAATTAGCATTGTTATTCGTCTGATAACTAGACAACCTGTGTGCTGATGTAATTGTCTGTCATATATCTTGAGGCTTCTCTTCTCTTTTCATCTGGCCATTCGTGCCATATTTTTTGTAAATTTGCAGCGAATGAGAAACAATCGTGAAAGGGGTTTCCCAGATCATTTTGAAGTGGAAGACTTTTTGATAGTTTGAGTCACAAACATTTCCTTGCAAGATATTTGATCGATATTTTGTCAAGTATATTCTCATAATGAAACGCACTTTATAACACGTACTAACATACACACTACAACAAATTTGACTGCTGTAGATTTTCAGAAAAAATCGGAGAAGAGCGCATGATGGATAAAATCTCATTCGTGAGTTTTCTGACATACAAGTGAGCTTAGGCTTTTGTTCCAATAAAAAGTATTTATCTTTCCTTTTAATCTAGTTTACTCATGTCGAAACACGAAATTGATCTTTTAACTAAATATGAAGATCTAAACCTAGCTTGCATTGCCTATTTCATGCTTATGAACGACCACGAAAAGACAACCTTGCACCTCAAGCCAAAAATGATGACGGCGAGGTTCGAACTCGCGCCTCCGAAGAGACTAGAACCTCATTCTAGCGCCTTAGACCACTCGGCCACGTCACCTGTCTGACATAAGAAAACTGGCAGTCTGATAACTAGATATCTGGGCACGAGCCGTTGGTTCGAGTCATCCTTAGAGTCGTTAATTTTCAGGCCTGTGATATGTTTGGGAGGAGAAGAGTTTAGTGGGTATGGGTCACTGACCGGTCCCACACAGGGATGCCGTACTGCAAGCGGTGTCTATCCACGTAGATGCATTCTCTTCTTCGTTAGCACGGTTATAGAAACTGTGTTGTAGACTTTCAAGATTTGCTCACCACAGATTCAGCGTACAGTGGGACTATCAAACCTCTCAAATAAGGTAGAGGCCTGGCGTTGACGGTAAAGTACTGGTCACCAACCAATGTCCGGATAAACAATAAGAAGTTGAAGATCCACGTTTTTATGACTTCAGGCCAAGGTTTGTCCATGAACGTATGATAGCACACGCAAAGAAATGAGATGTACACAACTGTCTTGATCGGGTCGAGCATTGCTTCGCTCAGAGAGAACGGCGGCTGCGTATAGTACGCCAAGCCAGACGGGGCAAACAGCTGAGCAGATCCGGGACCAACCTTCGATGACGGCAATTCACAAGGAAATGTGGAAACTTTTCAAGGGTCTCTACAACAAGCAAACCACGACGATTAACCGAAAGTTCCTGAACAACTATGCTCCGTCAAGTCTCACATCCGAAGAAATGCTTCGTTCACGGAGGAAGAGTTGACCAAGGCATTCGAGAAATGCTGACATGCATCATCACCTGGGCCAGATGGAATCACATTCGAATTCCTACAACAGAACTGGGACTGCTTAGTTGTACACTTGATCGATGTGACAAACCATATACTAACAGGACAACTGCCTATGAGTATGAAATCAGTTTAGATTAAATTGCTGCTAAAGAATGGAGATGCAAAACCATCGAATTATCGTCCCATCTCGTTAGTAGCCACCTCGCCAAGGTTACGTTTCTACACTTTGAACCAGAGATTACTGAAAGTTATGTCAGACAAGATTGGATGTGAGCAGAAAGGATTCTTGCCATAGCGTCAAATGGATGAGGCAATTCATTCAGTGCGATGCCTAGTTCAATATCTTTGTGAGAACCCAACCCCGGTCAAAGAGCCGCTGGAATGTTTAACCATGTTGGATTTTCAGAATGCGTTTGACAGCCAATACATTGAGGGTTTGTTAGACCACTTACAAGTTGGACGGCACCTCAAACATTTTGCTATTGCGACTACCCAACAGATAGGCCTTCACAGTAGGGACACCTTCCCATGCATAGAGGAATAAGGCAAGGGAATCCTCCACCTACACTGTTTGTGATGGCACTAGAGCCTCTCTTGAACCAACTCCGGGATATGATTACTGGGATTTCCTTTCCAAAAGTGGATGATTTCGACATGAAGATATCAGCGTACGCAGATGATGTGCCTGAAAAATGAGCAACCATGGTAAAGCGCGACAATGGCTGACACATCCCGGGACTTGCATCCGCAAAAGACACATGTGTTATAAGCTCTCTTCCATCAGAGATACCCGACAAGGCCATAAAGGGACAGGACAGATGGGAACTTTTACATGGATTTGCCCATGCAAACGAGGGCAAATGCTTTAACGTTCAAGAATCCACCTCCTGGATGCCATGCACGCAAGCCAGGAGAGATGATTGATCGCTTAATGAGATGTTGTCTGATTTGTTGGTAGGCGCTCCCTTGAGGTAAATCTGAGTTTGTGGACATGTTGTTGCTTGTAATTGGCTGTATTCTTCTATATGGGAATAAAAACTATTTATACTACGATTATACATAAAGCCGTATTATGATCACGGCCTATTATTGGCTATGGGTCCGATACAGATCATTATTGGTATCGAGTTGTGCATGATGCAAGTGGTATGCATTTACTATGCTCCTTGCATCCAACAGATGTATCAGAAAAACGTTCCTGTTGGAATCTGGTGTTGAGAATATTCTAGGGACGTCCGGATGGAGGATACTAGAATATTCTAGAAGAATGATAAGAAAATGCTAGATATTTCGGTTTGAGTATTCAATTGGATCTCAACAGTTACAAAGTTAGCCTCCAACAGTTCCACGCTGGCTCTCTAGGAATTGGCAGACAGGATACACACCCCGACCCGCCTTGGGGATAGGTCTGATTGACCTAAAGCACCAGCTTAATGGGAGGCTTGCGAAGTGTATTTTTAACACACCCAGGGGAAATACTCGTATTCCCACTTCCGAGCCTCTGGCCAGGAAATAATAACAATGTGTGGTATAAGATAGCACTTAATGTGTGCACGTTTTTTACTAATTCTGATTTTTAAGTGACGCTCTCTTACGATGTCAATGTTCCGTTGGGTCTGACTAGAAGACCTATGTCTCGGTAGTTGTGAAGCAGCTTCTGACTCTTTGTGACAGTTGCTTGACACCCGAATCGACAACAGCATTGTATATCCCACCGAGGTTTCGTCTTCCAAATTAGCACGACCTGTCAACGCGTTGTCAGCAGATCTGCCACGTGATGTTTTCCAACAATAAATTTTACTTCAAATTCTTTGTCTCTTAGACGAACACGTACCACATGGAGGTTTTTATCTAGGTGTTATTAATTTCATGCAGTTCGGTAACATTAGACTGTCCATGTAAAACAATGGTGACTTGTGATCACTTCCTTTTAGGAAACGTAGAGACTGACTTAACCACATTGTTTCGTTGAAAGTTATTACCAAAATATACTCTGATTCAGCAGAAGAGTCGTGAGCTTTGTTCTTTCCATCTTCCATGATAATGGCGCTCGCCTCCTCGTACATACAAAGGGGCCGTGAGATTCTCTGCCTATTGGGTCAGAAGAATAGTCAGTATCCAAATAGACTCAAGACTTTCTGGTTTACTACAATGTTTTCTGTATTCCAATCCAATGGTTGCGAGTCCATATGAGATAACTTGGTTAACATTCTCTCGGATCGCCTTGTGTGGATAATTGACAAATATCGCGAGATACCGAACAAGGTATGCAATATCGGGACCACCTGTCATCGATATATACATCAGAGATCCAATTCTCTTTTGCATTTTCTTGACCTCTTTATTCTTTCGGGGTCACTTCCAATGGCGAGAACTTCTCTGGCATGAAGTAGAAACTAGGTGTGATTGGGGTCAAACCTTAGGCTCTCTTCCCCGTGCCAAACTGTCAACTATGTATAGTCTTCTTTTGAGATCTGTCAAGTGTTTTACCACAACTGTCGCTCAGAATATTCTTGGCTGAAAACCAGTTTGGTTATTTACCAATGTGTAGTCCTTCATAATTTCAAGAATATCCTTCTTTTTCATGAGACTGATGTACGAATCGGTGATTATTATATAGTATAGATTGGATGTCTCTCCATCAGTGTGTACTAAATGAAAAGGATTTGATCTGTAACCTTCGCGACTGGCAAAGCACATGATTGTAGAAGAGGTGAAATTGTGAAGGTTTCCAGAAAGTTTGGATGTTTTTGATTGGATGTGTTTGAACTCCTCGACGTCATGTGCTCTGCGAGCTTAATCAATCCTGATATGGCGAATCATCAAATCGTCTGAATAAGCCTCGACCATCCTCTCTTAGTCGTAATTCGATCTTCAGAAGCATGACCCAATCTTTGATAAATGTTGTTAATCTTCAATATCTTAGGCTTGGCTATTGATCTCCTATCGAACGTTGGCATATCATTGTCAAACTTCAATTTTTATGTGACCGTCCTCGTAGTTTAACGTCACTTCGGATGTCTCCAGGTAAATTCGGACGGTGATACCAACGTGCAATCCACTGTATGTATCTCACACAACATAGGAATTCCGATTCTTCGGGTTACTCCAACAGGTTCTCGCCATTTGGACCAATTGGAAAGGAACTGCGACCGTTTGAGGAAGCTATGCCTCACACACTACCGCGAGGTAGTGAGATCATGAGTACGCTGTCGGATAAAAGAACTTACGAGACTGGCAGGAAACATTCCACCATCGGCATTCCATTACTACCGCACATCAGGGAATGCTCCGATGGTCGAGCAGATGAATTTAGGCCGTTAGATTCTTTGGAGGATTGCCACCACCCACAAGCGATTCCCCGTTCTCTTGGGGATTACTATCTATTACCGCACACCACCTAAAAACGACCCGAAATAACATAATAGAGGACAAACAATTAGTGAATGACACTACATTCTCACCTTCAGGGAGAGGACTCTCTTCCATATTTGATCTACGAAGGTGGGTGGTGCAGATCTTTTGGAACGAAATTTCTCAAAACGAGGGATAGTCAGATGAACGTCTTCTCTCAAATCTATTATTTGCGAGAGGCAAACCTGTCTGATGAGCAGTTGGCATTATGGATTTCCCAAAAGCTCAGAAGCACAACTGATGAACATCTAGAAAGCGGTTTGAGAAAAGAGTGAAAAATATTGAACAAATGAACAAGGATAATTAACAACCCACGAGACGGTTGCGCTACCTCCGACGGTTTTACAGATACATGGTTGGAATTTTACCTGGCTGGAGCTTACAAAATTTTAGATGGCTGGTTGTATTAGTTTATCTTTCCTGGGAAAAAAGAAACGCCTTGGTATGTGCTTCATAGACTGAACCAGAACGATTTGAGAACGTTTAGTACTAGAATTCCTATTAGTTCTCGCCTTGTTTACAATCCCGGCTGTCTTATTGCCTCAGGCGATTCCTACTTAAGTGTAGTCTAAAATACAGTTGTTGCGTTGGATCAGGGTGAACATGGATAGTCGTAGCAGCTGTGTCCATAACCCATAGCCTTCATTTTTTAAAAACAACAACTAAATAAATAGGTCCTCGAACTCCGACCGGAAGCAACAACACAAAGAAAACGTCAGATGCGTAGACGTTTTAGGCTTAATTGCGTCTTGTGAATCCGCAGACCATGAAATGGACATGAACTAACAGTTTAACGGCATCGGCATAGTGCCGCATATCCTTCATGAAGTCTCTGGATGAAGTTTTCAAAAACGATCTGTTACAGAGCCAACCTGTAGAACAAAAAGAAACCAGAACACTTTCTTAGTGGAAGAAAGTAGGCATAGAACCCTAAGCTTGTTTCTTTGGTGGTTAACATTCCCAGAGCCAATTCTGAGCAACCTGTCATAACGAGGCTGCTGTTTTCATGGCAATGTGGAAGCAACTTGTAACTTGAAGACAAGATCGAGCGAACATACCTGTTGGTATTGGCTTGGATGTAAAAAGTAACAATTATGATTATCTCAATCAATCTGTCAAAAGAGAATTGAGTAGGGAAAGCATCGCCAACAAAGTTTCTATGATGCAGGTTTGCATTCTATTGCGATGGGAAGTCATCAGCTCACCTAGCGACATGTACCATATAAAGAAAGCTTGCGAGGATAGACTTCTATTGTAGTTCGACCCGAACAAAGTGGTTGAGATGTCTACGTCAGGAAATACATGCACTGCTTCATTCGGTCAGGCAGAGAAATGATGAACTGATAAATAAACATCCTTGAGGGAAGAATACCAAAGAGTACCTACACCACTCAAGAGTCTCCAACGAACTCCTGACACGTCTTTTGGAAAAACATTGCCGAACGAAAATGCCCAAGATGATCAGTGCCATCATTTTCCATCATCTATTGCTAGATTATTTATTGTTGGTTTAACGTTAATGTCACATCGATTTGACTGCTTTTAACCCGTTCTCTTGCAATTCGAGGGCTTCTATATCTCAAGCCCATTAGATCTATCATGTAATCCTTGGGGATCTGAAGATGGTCAATCGCAATGTATAATTCCTATACATCGTATCTCAAGCTCATACGAAGTTGGAACTGCACGTCAGGGTGTACTGGTGTGAATAATGGCGTGGCAGGAAGTTCAAGATTCTCAGGGAAACACATACTATGTGGATCCCACGACACAGAAATCCGTTTGGGAAAGGCCGATAGAGCTTGATCCTGCGCTTGGAGCCGTCTTGGAGGAGAAAGGCTGGTCTCAGTTCACGACAGAAGATGGTAAATACTACTACTACGACGCGAATACGCAGCAGTCTGTGTGGGAACTGCCTAAAGAGATCATCGATGGCGTAAAAAAGGGAAACGCCCCTGTAGAGGAGGTTGTTCCGGAGGTGGATGCGGTGAGTGGTAAAAATCTTGTAGAGCTTGTGAAAAGACACCCTGCACAAGTGGAAAATGTCGGTGAAGGCTCTAATGAGGATTTTCTACAAATGCTGGACGAGAATGACGTGGACAGCACGTGGTCGTTCAACCAGGCGATGGCCTACTTTATCAATGATAAGAGGTATTGGATGGTGGAAGGTGCACTTTTAAGAAAGCAGCTTTTTGAAGGGTATCTGATCGACAAGTCGGAGGCCGAGTTCAAGACGAAAGAGAATTCCAAAGAGGTGTATCGTAAGAATTTTGTGAAAATGCTCGACAACTACAATGTCAAGCCGTACACCACGTGGAAGAGTCTTTCTCGCAAGATCATCGACGAGCCTCTTTACTCTTTATCACGGGAGGCTTTTAAAAGAGAGATTTTTGAAGAGTATGTGGGCAAACTGAGGGAGAAGCACGAGGACGTACAGCGGAGGAAGAAGCAAAGTGCGCTTGGAGAGCTGGAAAACTATATTAAACACGAGTTTAAAGTGTTGCTAACCGATGAATGGCCTTCTTTTATCGACAGACTGACGTCCGATGAAAGGTTCAAATCGAACAAGAGCTTTGAGTCGCTCAGCAGACTCGATATCCTCAACGTGTATGAGCGGGTGACCGCGGACCTAGAGAGGGAACTCGAGGGAAAAATACGACAAAACAAGAAACTCAACCAGCGGAACGACCGTAGGGCGAGGGACGCGTTTAGGGAGAAACTCTCAAAGATGGATTTCCCTCCTGATCTCAAGTGGTTTCAATTTCTCTCCTACTTCAAGGATGCAGACGGCGAGATGTGCGCTGAATTTGTCGCGATATGTGGTCGTTACGGGTCCTCTCCTGTCGATTTCTTTTGGGACGTGGTTGACGAACAGAGACAGGTTCTCCTGGTTAAAAGGGACCTGGCCAGGCAGGCACTTGTGGATTCCAATTTTGCCATCCAAAGTGCGGACGACAGCACGTTTAAAGATTTTTGCAACGTGGTCAAGGCCGACTCGCGTGCCCAAGAGATTACGCAGTCTGACCTAGAGGCGATTTTCAAGATGCTTGCAAACGAAAAGAGATCTAAAGATGAGAAGAGAACGAGAGAGGAGACGAAAACCCCAGATTCGGAAAAGAAACCCGCTGTCAAGAAACGGAAACTCGCCACTTTTGGATACGGTTCGTTCCCGATTGGCAAGTCGAGCGGAGGTGCGTCTCATATATGAGAGCCAACGTGTGATGTTAATCAATGCATATATTCTAAGCTTTTACTGATAGAGTCCCGGGCAAAAAGAACAAAATAGCCTCATTCATTACTGAACAACGAGCTGAGCCCAAGAAGCCCCAGCAGCGCGTATTTAAAGTAGACATTCTCAGTTATCAAAATGGTCACGTACCCAACCAGAGGGAAGTAACCTTTTACGCTGCCTAAAAGGTCAACATCTCTATCGAGATAGTGCTGGTTGTAGTTGTAAAGGGGCAAGTCATCGGTAGGGTTATTGTCACCCTTTGTGAGGAGGAGCTGGTGAGGCACGTGAGCGATCTTGGGTGATTTCCCGGCCTTGACAAGTGTCTTTTTAGCATCTTTCTCTTCTACAATGTGGTTTCTGACTACACGATGCACGATAGGTATGTCCTTCCCCTTTAAGTTGTAAACGACAATGTCCCCTATAGACACTTCTTTATCCCTATTCCACAGGAAGAGGATATCACCTCTCTGGAACGCCGGCTCCATCGACCCAGAGAGAACAACAACAATCGGAGATGGCGAGTTGGCCACAACACCGAGCGTCTTCCAAAACATGAAAGCGCTAGAAAGCACCATCAGTACATTGAGCCCTTGCAAAAGGTTCTGGCGTAGGTTCATTCGAGTAATGTAGAATAATGCAGAATAATGCAGAATGATGCAGGAATAATGCAGTTTTCTCTTTCTCGCTGGAATCGCCATTTTGGCACGAAGGACGAGTGAACCACATGGCAATGTCGAGATGGTTCACTAGAGTTTTCGACTGAATGCCGACGATACAAATTGAGGGAACAATTATGACACATTTCATTTCTAAAGGTTAATACCATTCTTGAAGTCACTTATAGATCCGGTAGTTTGAAATGACATCATTAAGCAGTATTTTCAGATAAACGAAACCCCTTAATTCTGTCTGTGGTTTTCTCGTATTGAAACGATCCTGATCTAGGTTTCGTAGGAATGAGGCACAGCACGAAGGGAATTACTAGTCGTATGTCCACCTGTTTTGATATATGCGCGTGGCATCTGTTAGATATGGTCTGATTCAGAGTTGACTAGTTATAAAGAGGTTAATGGATTGATAGTTTCAAGTTCAGAGTTGGTGCACTTGCATTGCATCGTTTCTGAAATTAGTCGCATTTTAGAGGTTTACCTCAACTTCCCTGTTTCAATCTCAAAAAACATTTGGGAATCCCGAGCCAACTCCGAAAGGCTTCTGATAAAATAACTCACGATACTTGTAAATGAGTCACTCATCATGGTATCACGCCATCCATTAAACAATCAATGTATAAATACACCCCAATAAAACAGTCCCAAATCATTCAGCTTGCTTTTTGTAATCTATATTAAACTCGGGATTAGCTATTGCGAACATCTCAAAAATGGCACCTCTGGACTATTTTCCACATCATTGAGACAATGCCGTTTTTATGTGGATGACGTTCCACTTTGGTGTGAGGAAGTAAACTTGTTTGTCATTCGGGTCTTTGCTTCCCTTGGAAGTTCTGTGGCATGCTATTTTCCCACTCAACACGTCATTAAGGTGGAAGATTACGTCACGTAGTAACAAAGACAAAAAGGGATATGGGGGATTCCTCGGCGGGATGTCCTTCTGGTGGTTTATTAGCATACGACATAATTTACTGGTCAACTAGTTAAAAGGAAACGGCCAAAGCAAACCCTTTTCACGATCTCACACCATTTTTAATTGCATGAAAAGGGATAAGAAAAAGTCTGCTACACTATGAGATGTACAAATTGATTCTATATCGTACAATCTCTATGCGGAATGACGTAAGTATGCATGATGAAAAGTCTTCATTGTAAATGTATAGAATTCCTGTCTAGAGGTAAGGATTAAAATATCGAATATATCCACCCGGTAATGCAAACAAACATCACTAGCCTGCTTGGAGACTTAAATCTATCTCCACGGGGTGGAAATATCTCTTATGGTACCGCGCATAGTACTACGATCCCCAATCCCTGCTGATACTCCCGTTTATGATTACCACCGTCATGGGTCGATCGGTCCCTCAGCCACCAGACATCATAACGCCACATCTCCGGCGACAGCTCACTCAAACTCTTTTCCTTCAGGAAACTTCTAGGCGAAGAACCACACCACAAGCGGTTCACATCAGTCATGTACCTATGTCAGCTACTTGCAACGGTTCGCAGCATATGGTCCACAACCATAACGCTATGGCTAGTTGCTTGCTCGGGGCCAAATGTTCCATTTGTTTCCACAGCCCCTTTTGTTCCGTATGGAATGCAAGGATCAACAATGAACCATAGGGACCACTTCCAACTTTTGTTGCAACAAGCCCTGCTGGCACATCAATCATATGGTCCATCATATGCACTTCCATCGCTCCCGTTTTTCCCCAACACACCTACGCCTCTATTATCACATTCGATGCAAGTGAGTTCTTCCGGAAATTGATTATGGCCAAAGTATCGGAATCTTACGGGGATCAGCACACGGCGAAGATTGGTTCGAGAAGAGACATTGTCTTCCTTCGGACTCGAGGGTTTCTTCAAAACCAATACACGATTGAAATGGACCGTACAATTCACATTTTCAGAGCTAGTGTTTCAGGTTCGTTGAGGCAGAGCTATCTCGTCGCGACAAAGTCCTCCTATGTGAACTACATTTTTTTTTTTTTTTTTTTTTTTTT
>PPLB01006102.1:0-12781 GCA_003706365.1 Citeromyces siamensis
TCCGATTGGACCTGCTCATACATAAATCCATTCCACTAATAATATTCACCAGAATGCTCTCTCAAGTAAGCACACACGATACCCACAGCTTCTAACAATAGCCTCTGAAAACCATCTCCAGACGTACTTTGGCGACTGCCACCGACGCTCTGCCGAAAAAATACGGTGGTAAAAACGTTGTCACTTTGATCCCAGGTGACGGTATCGGTAAAGAGATCACGGACTCTGTCAAGACCATCTTTGCCGCAGAGAGGGTTCCTGTAGAGTTTGAGACGGTCCACGTTTCCGGTCTCGAAACGTCTCAAGCCAAGATTGACGAAGCGGTACTTTCACTCAAGAGAAACAAGATTGGACTGAAAGGTATCATGCACACTCCAACTTCACCAGCTCACAAGTCGTTGAACGTTGCTCTCAGAAAAGAGCTGGACATCTTTGCCTCTTTGGTGCTGATCAAGAACATCCCCGGTGTCGACACCAAACTCAAGGACATCGATATGGTTCTCGTTAGAGAAAACACCGAAGGTGAGTACTCTGGGCTTGAGCACCAGTCTGTGCCCGGTGTTGTTGAGTCTTTGAAGATCATCACCAAGTACAAGACAGAGAGAATTGCCAAGTTTGCGTACGATTTCGCTTTGAAAAACGACAGAAAACAAGTCACCGCCATCCACAAGGCTAACATCATGAAACTGGGCGACGGTCTCTTTAGACAGACCGTGAGAGCAGTGGGTGCTGACTACCCTTCCATCGAGTACAAAGAGATGATTGTGGACAATGCGTCTATGCAGGCTGTGTCGTGGCCTCAACAGTTTGACGTTCTTGTCACCCCAAACTTGTATGGTTCCATCTTGTCCAACATCGGCTCGGCGCTTGTTGGCGGACCAGGTCTCGTTCCAGGTGCCAACTTTGGGAGGGAACACGCCGTTTTCGAGCCTGGCTGCAGACACGTTGGTCTGGACATCAAGGACAAGAACGTTGCTAACCCAACTGCTATGATCCTTTCGTCCACCATGATGTTGAGACACTTGGGTCTCGACTCCTATGCGGACAGAATTTCCAACGCTACCTACGACGTTCTCGCCGAGGCCAAAGTGAGAACCCCAGACTTGGGCGGGAAGAACACCACCACGCAATTTACCGACGCTGTCTTGAGCAAGTTGTAGATATAGATCAATCGATTGATATTTGTTAATGGCGTAGTTGAACCTGGCCGATTGTTCTAATGAAAATAGTAATTCGTGGTCTTATAGCGACATAGTAATTCGTTGCCTTAGAGCGACCTTGGGGGATAGAGACATATAGATACCATTAGACAACAGAACATTCATCAGATAATGTCTTTGGATTGTTTGATGCTTGGAAAAGAGGGGTTTCAACAGAGAGGTACGTGTTCATCTGCTCTTGGCGAGGATGGATGGCGTGGACCGGTTGAACAACATTCTGTATGACCATAGAAGATTGATGATGCACTTGCCTTGGTAGATTCGACGTAAAATCTCGGTGCCTGATGAAAAACAACTTCCTGGGATCAAGAAAATGGGAAGTGGCACACGAGAGGGGCGTAGAATTGGAAGTTGAAGTTATTAAAGTCGGGACCGGGGCCAACATTGCTAACGAACACGATCTCGAATTGAAGAGGGAATTCGCAATTCCCGATGTATTCTGTGAAGCTCACCTACTTAAAAATAGGGAAATGATATCGACTTCAAACATCGACTTTCAACTGCAATGACATCAGATTGAGTTACCATAAGTATCGTTTGAGGCTTTCAAAGAATCAACCAGCGTTGTCACATCAGAGTCTACCCCAACCATGGCAGAAATACAGCGTGCATTTCGTGAGTTTAGCGTAATTAATATGATGCGCTATTATATGATCGAGCCAAAGGCTTTCCAATTGTATTCGGAAGATGTGTTTAGAATCATCGTGTGTCGTTGATCAGCCGGACAGTAGGATGCATGGGACTCACTACTGGTTCCGGTTAATCCGCTTTTGAATAAGAATGTTATTCCTCGTCGTCACACATGAGAATAGTCATTCGAATGAGCATTCAAAGGTTCAAGTTACAGCTCCAGGTAGAAGTAATACATCATTTGCCCGAAAAAAGTACTACGAACTGAATACCTAGAAAAAACTATCAGGGCGAACTGTCCCAGTTCCCAGCATCCTCAACAAGAGAAACTGTCCAGAGCTGGAAAGATATAGGCGTCTGACTTCACCTTTGATCATGGTGCGCAGTGGTAAAATTTCATCCAGCGGATTACTGGGTAAATCAGAATCTGAAAATCCAATTCACAGACAAAAAGTTTACGAAATGTCTCTTTCATAGAGAATCTCGAAAAGCAGCAATATCGAACCAGCTCGGCAAATCGATCGTGCAAGGCTTATAATGCAGTCCTAGAGACATGGCGATAGTGCACTTTCATTAAGAATGACACGAATGTTGGAGATTTCAGTGCTGTTCATATCATAAAAATAGTGAAAAAGGAACATATGGTGTGAGATAATTGCACATTATATGACATGAGACTACATTAGAGACATCATGAGTATTGACCTTGAACGACAAATTGGATTAGTTGAAAAGTTATGAAATGATATCGCAATTAGAAGAAATCCTTGACCTAAAATGATTTCTGAGAATTCAAGGTGGTATGCTCTTTAACGTTACAGAACATGCACAACAGGATATATAAAAAGCTCACGTTTTCCAGCATTTAGTGAACCAAGATAATTCACGCAAAGGCCAGTGCCCAAATAACTGAGACTGATTCCTTCCTGATAGAGAAACAATTAAATAAAGCTCTGTGGTGGAAAACCTGAAAAACTCGAGATATTGGAACGATACGCTGGGCTTATTTTTTTTTTGTTATATATTAATTAATACAGACAGGGGTCGAACGCCGATATATATATACAACCAGATGGCAACATGGAATCAATAGGCGAAAAGCTATTGGCGGCGGTTGAGTACCAGATATGGTTAAAGTCGTCTGATTTCACAGCGCCGCTACAATTGATTCAGAAGAATCTCAAAAACATTCAACGGTTAGTTGAGCGACAAAGCAATAGTTTAGAGTGTATAACGCCACAAAATTTTTCCAAAACTGTGGAACAGTTTGGGTTATTTGTAAAGCGACTGGAATTGAGGTCGAAGAATCAC
This sequence comes from Citeromyces siamensis, assembly GCA_003706365.1. Classification (NCBI taxonomy): domain Eukaryota; kingdom Fungi; phylum Ascomycota; class Pichiomycetes; order Pichiales; family Pichiaceae; genus Citeromyces; species Citeromyces siamensis. Next base: position 3,162 of record PPLB01006102.1, read on the forward strand.
AACCAATTTGTTAGGAGGATGGAGAAGCGACTTTTGAGGTTGAAACAGCTCGATTCGATTGTAAAAGAGGTGAAAGAGGGCGATCCAGATGGTTTGCGATCGCTCATCTCGTGGTATAAAGACGAGATTAATCTTCTTGTGTGCAAATTTTTAATATCGTCATTGGATGGCGATTATTCCAACGATTTGATAACGTCCTTTGGGTTTGAAGAACTCGTGGACCACGATGTGATACGACAGGGGAAGAGGATTTATAGCGAGATTCGTGACAAACACAACCTCAACATTTTGGTTGAGTGGTGTACAGAGAACAAGAAACAGCTGAAGGCGTTGAAGCAGGACGATAAAGACTTGGAATTTGAAGCACATTACCAAAAGTTTATCGAGCTTGTAAAAACCGGGGACGTGAACGAAGCGATTAAAGTGGCTCAAAAATCTCTTGCGTTGAACCCTGAGAAGGAATCCTTTGAGAGAATAAGAGCCGCAGCTGGGCTGATTTTTTTCAGCGCTTTGAAAGATGAAAAATTCCCTCACACGGCACCGAAACCCTACGATATCTTCTCACACGAAAGCCAGAGGGGCGTCATCATCAACAACAACCTGAAACGGTTTTCAGATCTGCTCAGCAACGATAAGTGGGAAAGTCTGGCTAACCATTTCCTCGAGTATTACAACCTCTTGTATGGCCTTAACCCGGATATGGAGCTTCTGGCGCTTTTAAGTATGGGGATCTCGTCTCTCAAGACCAAATCGTGTCAGTTGCACGGTAAGAACCAGTACGATGACCAAGCCATTGACGTTTCAAAAGAGGTGGATTTCCTCGAATTCGTGTCGCAGCCAGAGATGGCCTCCTCTTCGAGCGTGAACAACGACTGCCCCGTGTGTTCGGCAGAGCTCTTCGAATTGGGCAGATACCTCCCCTTTGCTCATATTGTAACCTCCAACATCAGTGGGAACCCCGTCATGCTTCCAAACGGCCATATATACGATCTGGACAAGCTGGGAAAATACAACGCCAATGTGCAATGCGAATCAGATGAGAGCGATTTGGATTTGGACTCAGACGATGAGCCAGCAGCACGTTCGTGGATCGAGTCCGATGTGAGGATATTGAACATGTGCAAGATCAAAGACCCAATGACCAACGAGAGCTTCAAAGTGAGTGACCTGACAAAGGTCTATCCGACGTAGTGGGAAAGTGCCATATGCCTGGAGCATATGTCCAAAAGTGTGATTTTCTAGCTGTAGAATGTCCATGGCGAGCATGGAGCTACTGTTGATGCCCAAGTGGCAGAACATCACTTTCTACATTGAAAAAAAAATGAAGACATCTATCACAAAGTGTTCGAAAACAAGCTAAAAGCCCTAAGCCCATTTCATAATGAGACCGGTACGTGCATCTGCCTCCTCCATTTTATACGGCGAGTTGTCCCCGACGATCGACCCGTTTACAGCCACCGCGTGTTCGTGGATCCTCTCTTTTGGCCACGGTGGATTAACTCGCGCTTTAAGATCGTGCTCAGTGGTGCCGTAGCCGTAGTTCCCAGAGGGCGAGAGAAAATAGTCAGACGTACCGTTCTGTTTCACTTTTTCGCTAAACACCTTCTTGGTGTCCTTCCACAGCTCTCTTTGTGCTACTTTGACGAGATCGACAGTGTAATCAACATCTCCGTTGTCCAGATGTTGTGAATACAAGTCCAGAACAAGAGGATCGACTCTGCTGGAATTGAACACAATTATCGGAGAGCCTGTCTCCTCGTTTGTGATTGATACAGAGTCCTTGGAGTGAAGAGCAGCAACAACAGCTTGACGGTCTCCAAATTGCTTGTACGACTGAACGTTTGAGACGGCGACTGAGTCTGCAGTTCCCGCCGCAACACGCAGCACTGTGCCGTTTGTCAACGTGTAGTTTGCAATACTGGAAACGCGGTTGGAATATTTGGCACTAACAACCTGGTGTAGAGAATCGCCTGAGGGAGACCCGAACCCGTAGCCCGCGGTTGAAGTGGAATTGTCAAAGCTCAAGATTTTTCCCGAGGCGGACTCGATTATCGGGGTTTCCCACGTGAGCAGATTTCCAGTCGCGATCCAGTTCTGTCCTATGGTGTCCTCCTCTAAGCAATTGGAAATCTCCACTTGGAGATGGGCTTCCTCTTCCCACATCTGCGGCAGCAGTGGAGTCAAATCCACCGATAGAGCCCTCAGGTCGAATGCGCCTGACGCAACAACGGGTCTCCACAGCGCTGGTGAGATCCCTCCTGTGAAGATGACTGGTTCTGGATGAGCAGAGTGCACCCTTTTCCCGTCGAGGTAGACGTTAATCATTCTACAAGGCCCATGGCCTAACAGAGGATGGTCTGGGAAGATGTCCACAAGGGAATCGAGAACATTGGCGTACCAGAACTCTTCAGCCGCGTTTCCCGAAACAAAAAGATCCAATTTCGCCCTCGTGGTGTTTTGCGACAGCGTTGGGAGGTCCATTTTCAAGGGCTTACTCGGCAAATACGCCAGTGGAGGACGATGAGACGGGGACTTTACAAGTGGGATTATCTGAGATGCCGCTCCGTGCGCACTGAAGAGTGGAGTCTCCTTTTCAGGCGTGCTGTAGTAATAGGCAAAGATTTCCACGTGGTACACCCCGGTAAGTCTAGAAGTGAGGATGTTGTCCAGCTGAAACATGAGTGTTGCCTCTTTTTTAAAAAGGTTCAAGTATGTGGACACTTCCTTTGATGCAGAAAAATCAACCGTTCTTCCACCAGGTTCAGCGGTAGACGTCCGCCACAGAGGCACGCCATCCAGGTACAGATGGGCCAGCCTATCATACTGGACACCGGAGACACTAGTTTTGATTTCCAACACCACCTTGTTGAATTCCGACGTTGGGGGAGCGTAACCGGTGATGGCAGGTTTCCCCCACGAATGTCCAAACGAGTGTGAGAGGATTTTCTGGGAGAACACGGGGTCTCCGTAATTGGGGAGCGGTCTCTTTAGCTCGAACGAACGGTAATTCCGAGTAACGAGAAACAGTAAAAGCGGAAACAGCAGCATGAGGAATTTAAGCCTGAAAAAGGCAGATTTATGCGGTTTCCTCTCAATGTCTGGCAAACGCTCTTTTTCACAACACATTTTCTCCGCGTCTGGTATCATAACTCCTCCCGATGGAGTTTTCATCTTATTCCAAATGCTCCATTCACGAGCGAGAGCAGCTTTCATTGGGGTGTTAGGATGCCATCATTTATCCTGATGCAGAATTGTGCATCAGGTTGCATGAACCTACATAACTGGTATTCACTGTTTTGGGACAATGATAGAGGATCTTTCTGCAACAAGTTGCTGGCGAGTCGCGCTATTGTTAGCTATTAGATCATAGAGTGGCTCTGTTGTATTTTTATTGTTCTGTTGCCTGTCAGTTTTGTATTACCACCTCGTTCAATTATCAACGCTTTTTAGAAGCTGATCATTTGAGCTGCTGGGCTTTTGTACCTCGTTACTACGTAGGACATTTAAATCACCCAAATGGGCTCTCAACCACCAGTTCTATGGATGGAGATTCCAATATGACACCTTCGAGGACGACCATATATATCAGTTGTTCAGGTTGAGACAATACACGGGGTTCAATTAAGTGAAAGATTGTTGTGTGATATTTGATGCCAACATTCTGTTTGCTCTGATGCAAGCCATATAACGATCAAATCACTTGATTTTGTCTTGTCAAGGTGAAGTATGAATATAGATGTGTTGAGATACGCTGTCTCCAAATTGATTGATTTGATGACTGGGTTTCTTTGTGGAGCAAGTGTCATGATAGATAGCTGAATCTAGCAGCTGTTTGAAGGTGGAGGCATTTTACCATTTCATAGCGAGCGGGATTAGTGTCGCAAAACTTGGCCGGTGGAGAAAGCTTCAAGTGAGTACATTTGTATTCGAAATTTCCTGGAAAATAGAAAACAGACCACTGTAATTTTTCAGTCATTTTTTGAACTCACGGTGGATCCTGTAATGCGGTTTTCGGAGAAAGAGAATTAACTGCCTTTGCTTTCGCGGTACACTTGCGTGTAACAGTAATCTGCGAACAAAATGAATCGAAAGTCTCAACTTAAGTAGCTGGTTCATGTTAATCCCTCATATGCTACAAGCTGACACGCCGACTTCTGTTGGTTCGATTTAATGGCTCTACATATTGTGTGGGGAACGTGTCATTGAGGCCAAGAAGTGCTTGAGTGGATATTGAAGCTCATTGTTCAAGGTGGTCTGAACGCGAGTCGAGTTTAACAACATCTCCTCTTTTCTTGGTAGGCTCACTTTACAGCCTTTCGCTTTCTAGATACATAGTGCTTAGGAATCAGAGGAGGACCATGGTGGTTTGGACTCAGTAGACAACTTTTGAGGTTGACCCATGCTCCTGGCTCTTTCAGTTCTGTGTCTGATTGGGCTCAGTTGTAAGGCGAATAGGATATCACTTCTTTGGAAAAGATAACGGCAGTGCAAGCCTTTCAAGGCGATTGTTGTTGGTGATACGAGGAATTGGGAGCAGCTTGATTTGTGTAGTTTCCACTCATAGTTCTCTCTCTTTCGAGGTATTCACGAAACCGTTCGTAGCAATGTTTTTTTCGGGTAAATAATGTCTACCTGAAGCTGCTACTTAATTGAAGTCTTTTGACTCCCTTTACGCACGAATTACTCCTACAAGAGGATGCATTGGGTTTTGACCATTCTCACGCGCATGTGGACAAGGAATGACCTTCTTAATCAAAAGCGGAGTAACCAAATCCAGTAGTCCTACTTGTAAGCTGGCTTTATATTCTTGGTAATCCATTGTATTCCTTAAAACTATATCTTTCTCAATACAAACTGTCCCACTTAAACAGGCTTTCTAATCAACATGTTCTGTTGTGCTCACGTCTACTAAACTGTGTATATCTGCATGTTTAAGCACCTGATGCATATGATTGCATACTGGCAACTTCAACACGCTCTCTTGATTAGAGAGCTCTATGTCCATATTACAAAGATCCCGGATTTTCTTGAATGTAGCTCCACATAAAGGCTTGATCAGGATATCTGCCACCATCTCTTGTGTGTTGATGTGTTTTAGCACTACTTCCTTTTTGATCACTAGATCGCGAATGAGATGATATGTGCTTTGTGCGTTGATGATACGCTGGGTGAGCCAAATTGATACCTTGGAAGCTTCGGATAAAGCTATGTACTTGGCTTCAGTACTTGACAATGGAACCGTCTTTTTCTTTACTTTTCCATGTCACTGGGCTTCCAGAATCATGGAGGTAGAACGAGTTGTAGATTTACGGTCACTTTTGTCACATGGCCAATCAGTGTCGGAATATCCAATCAAACAATTTACCTCTTGTTTGCGATAGTTCAGTCCAAGTTCTTGAGTGCCTTTTAAATATCTTAGAACTCTTTTAGCTGATGTCAAATGTATCCGTATAGGCTCTTTCAGATATCTGGATAATGTCGAAACAGCATAAGAAATATCTTGTCTCGCCGTGTTTGCAGCAAATAATAGTTTTCCGACAAGACTTCGATAAGTCCCATTGCACCGAGGAGAATCTTTGCAATTATGTAATTCCTGTACCACCATAGGAGTCGTACAAATATTTGCATCCTCCATTTCGTGATCTTGCAACATACCTTTAATATAATCAGCAATGTTGAGATGAACTTGATCGTCATTCTGAATGATTTTCAAAATCATCTGCTTATCTAAGATCTTTCATCTCAAAGACCTCGTTTAAACACCTCATGGTATCTTCAGGATCTTTTTCACTTCTTGCTGCAATAAGTACATCATCGATGTACAACCCAACCAAAACAGGTCCTTCTTTTCCTACTTTATAATAGAGACCCATTTCTGCTCTATTACGTGAGAATCCCAGCTTTAACAGCGTTTCATTGACGTTTCATTCCAACAAGCTGGTGCTTGTTGTAAGCCATGAAGACTCTTCTTTATTCGCAGCACCTTATTTTCTTGGTCTTGCACGACATATCCTTGTTGATGCATATTTAACTCCATTCAAGAGAGCTCTGATGGATGTGAAGACCAAAATCGTCAATAGAACCATTATGAATTGCCAATGCCATTTCCTCATCCACTACAGACACTTGTTCTGTGTCTCTTTCTGGAGACTCCCAAGATATGAGTTTCTGTTCTTCAGGAGTAAGATTATCAACAGATTCTACTTCATTAATCACTGGTTCATCAGTGAAGCTTTGATCAGCTGAACGTGGGACACTCGGATGTATCATCGTTAGTGGACACCACGACGACTTCCCTCTCTAAGTCTGTAGAATTAGACGAGGATGAGGAATTAATGTCAATGGGAACATTAGGGTCAATTTGGATGGCCCTCTCTGGACTCTGAGCCCGGAGTGGGCGGTGACGCCGAGCAAACCTGGCAGTATCAGCTGTTTGTGAGGTATCATTTAGTTCAGGTTGAGAACCTTGTAAGTCTTGTTTGGAAGAGTCAGCAACCATGGAAACATCTGGTTGTTCAGGAAAAGACTGCTCAGACATTGATACATCTGGGTGATCAGGTGCAGAATCATCTGACTGATCAGTACAAGAAACTTCAGGCATCTCATTGTCGGGAAGAGGGTCAGAAAGTGCCTTATCGTTGAAATCAGCAGATTCAGCCATATGATAATCAGAATCATAGGCATCACGAGCACCTCTGGGAGGTCTCGGGATAAGCGAGGGTTTTGACAGGACTCGAGGAGCCTAAACGCCACCTGCGCAGGTGCCTGATTCAATCGATTGATCCTAGGATCTTCAATCGTAGCTGCAGGGAAGCTGAAAAGAGCCACAGTCTCAAAAAAGCTAACCTGAGTTGAGACAACAACATTATTATCAGCTGGAAGATAAACGCGATAAGCTTTACGCTGAGAATCGTGATGCCTTTAACAGATGTGGGAGCTAGCTTGTGTTTACGAAGTGAATGTGGAAGCACCACATATGCCGAACAACCAAATATTCTAAAGTGTTGATATCCTGGAATAGAACCAAACCACTTCTCATAAGGGGTTTTTCCATTGAGAGCTTTAGACGGGCGACGATTTATGATATAAGACGCACTCATGACTGCTTCAGATCATAATTCCATGGGAGTAGAACTCGCATTCAGGAGAATACGGGCAGTCTCCTGGACGGTGCGATTCATACTCTCAGCTATACCGTTTTGTTGAGATATTCGCAGCTAGTAAGTGTGAAGCTCATTGTTCACATACTCTCCTCCATTATCAGATCGAACAGTAATCACTTGAAATCCGCCTCTGGACGAAGGATATTTCTCGGCTCTCTTTATAAACAAGATCAACTTTGCAGATCTAGGATCGTAAGAAAATACAAGTCACTCGTGAATGATGATCCAAATGGACCACAAAGGTCTGTATGAATACGCTGCAGCGGAGCAGTAAGTTCAGTCGTCGATCTCTTCCTGAAAGAATGAGTTGACTTTGTCTCAAGACAATCAGAACAACTGAGCTCTTGTCCGCAATTGGGAAGTGCAGTTTTCTCAGAACACGGTCGAGGGATGTCCTAAACAGCCACACCAATCAACCGGCTTGGTAGACACCAACGTTGGCGCAGACAGATTAGGAGAATACACAAACATATATAAACCATGCTCAGCAGCAGACTTTTCGGCTAAGACTTCTTGCGAAGGCATGCGCAACAGTTGGGGTTCAGTCATCATAAAGGAAACTCCATTCCTGGTTGCTTTTCCCATACTAACCAGATTATGGGTGGCATCTGGAACATACATGACATCTTTCAAGGTAATGAAACGGTTGTCCTTGTTGAAACGAATAGGGCCTTTACCTTTGATTCGCAATTGATGGTCTCGTAATCCTGTAATAGTTCCATGAAAAACTTCTGAGTCGTGAAACAAGTTTTCATTCCAACACACATGATAAGTGGCCCCCGAGTCAAAGTACCACTCGGGTTGGCGGTCAGAACCGAAAACAGACAAAGCAAGCCAGGAGTTCCCTGATACTTCAGCGTCATCAGACGTGGACGGCTTTGACTGATTACCCTTGCGTTTGGAACAATGGGCAGCGAGATGGCATGTGCGCCACATCCCCAGCATTTTCCGGAGAACTTTCTCTTGTCGTCCTTCTTGACAGCCAGACTCACACCAGATGGCTTCTTAAATGATGAATCAGACAAAACCTCTTTGGCGATATGTCTGATTTCATACACAGAAAGAGGTTTTGACAGCCTCTTCATTTCTTAGGGACGCACGATAAAAAATACCAGCCTACTCATCAAAAGACTTCGGTAGAACTGAAAAGCTCTATCAATCAACATTTTCAACATCGCGCTTATACCAAAAGTTTTCCGTTTTGTTAACGGCAGCACGTGGAGTTAATTCTCCGTATTGTTTTCTGAGGAAGAGCCACAAATCTCTTCCTGTCAAGGCTAACTCAGCCACGTCAACGACTACCTCCGATGAAAGAGAATCCATTATTGCAGTCGTGACAATCGAGGACAACATGGACTCAATGACACTGTAATTCTCTTCATCTAGATTATCACCAATAAAGCCATTATCCAAATAAAACTGATCGAGCATCCACATAACTCAAACCTTGGGGCCATGATACTCATCCAGGCGCGAAAATGAGCACCACTATGTGGCTTTTCGGATTCACCAAATTTGACTAGGCTCCCCTATTGGACCATAACCACTTGTAAGTTGGCTTTGTATTCTTGGTAATCCATTGTATTCGCTAAAACTATATCTTTCTCAATACAAACTGTCCCACTTAAACAGGCTTTCTAATCAACATGTTCTGTTCTACTCACAGTCTACTAAACTGTGTACATCTGCATGTTTAAGCACCTCATGCATATGATTGCATACTGGCAACTTCAACAGACAATCAACTGGAAAGCAGAACCCCCCGATTGGGGATGAAAGTCTTCCACGCAGTTGCACCATCTGGCAAGATTTGTTTCATTGTGTCATCCATTTATGTGCCTGTGTACGGATTCCAAGCAGAAGTGCATTAAAAACAGATTCCCTGTAAATGATGTCGAGTTGGCGTCAACCTTCAAAAAAGTGGTTTTCAATGAGGAGGGCGGCCTTCTCGGCAACTTCCAGTTACTGCTTATAGATGGATATAGTCTCTGCCTCCAGAGCTAATGACATCCATCCCTGATTCGGGGGCGACCCATTCTGCATTTGAACTGCACGTTCGAATGTGGTAGGTTTAACTCTGAATTTGAACTGTGTCTAATCGAAAATCATTTGGTCAAAGGCCTTGGTAACCAACGGAGAAACTGAGGTTTCGTATCTACGGAGGACATTCGAGGGGTTGATTGGGATCGTGGCCCGCTCAGCTGAGTTTGCCTTCCATTTGGCCCCGGTTGGGCTGGGTCTGGGATGGTTAGCTTTGTTTCTTTTTCCTCGTTTTGTCCTTTTGTGGGGGAGGCGGGGTTGATTGCGTGGGGGTGCTCGGACTTGGCTCCTGGGTGCAAGACGCGCTTAAAAAGTTATTCAATCGAATGTGTGGGTTATCGAGGTTATCAGGTGGTTCTCCGATTTTTCTTTTTTTTTTTATTATTTTTTTTTTTCATTGTGAGCTCCAGCCAGGTA
>PPLB01006103.1:0-12099 GCA_003706365.1 Citeromyces siamensis
TGTGGAAAAAAAAAAAAAAAAAAAAGAAAGGATACCTGCGCGTCGCCATACGCGTATCGGTGGTGTAGGGATATATCTCGTATCTTATCGGTTGGAAATAAAAACGAGATCTAGTTTTCATTAAGAAAGAAATGTTCTTTTGTATTGATTTATACGTCAAGTGAACGTCAGTGATGTATTTTCGTCAAAAAGATTCATACACAATGTTTCATGCCTCTATTAACAGAGTAACGTGTCGTTCAAAATCGTGGATTGAAACACAGGTTTCATCCTGAATTTTACAATTTCGCGTATCCTCTGACTTTAATGCGATGGTTCGACATTATGTATCAAAAACTCAATGTCAAAGCTCCCATTTGGACTGCAATTAGATCTCCAGATAGCTTCACTTGGTAAAAATTTCATTATAAAAGAATATGGGGAGTTTCTTTCTTATCTCACCAAAAATCTATGTTAATCACATGACTACTATTGACCTTCGATTTGATGCCTTCATAAAGAAATCAAAAAAGTCTTCTCTTTAATGAACTGATGAAGCGTAAATATAACAGCGGTTCCCTAGTCCTTATTCTAAAAGGTTTCAGGCGTGGATTCCAGAGCCATAGATTGACCAACCTGGGACGTGCAGTTTGCAATGCATAGAGAACTTCCGACTATATATGCTTCTAAACACATGCCAAGACGTGGAATAAAAGGTCTAGATAATAACTTGTACGTAGTTCATGATAGCAAAACCCGAGATTAAATCATCCGAAGATGAAATTCACGCTAAGATTAATAAAAATTTAACAAAGTAAACCAGTCAACCAAGGAAATTAAATTCGTGGGACATACTGAGGATTCCAGCTCTAATTGAAAATGTTACTAGAAATGCCTGTATTATTAAGAATTGAAATAGCTTCCAATTCCGGATTATTTTCTGCTCTAGGTTAAAAGAACCTGGAATTCGGTATTTAGCAATTTTTATGCTAGGTTTTTTCCCATCACCCTATATAATTCCACCAAGAGTCTATTTCTTTACGCACTGCGAGCTCGTTACTTTATCACAAGATTGCATCTGGAGAGGTCTTAACAGAATTTGTGAGAATTTTATGTTCCGGAAAAATTGGAGAAATCTCGATGAGACCAGATACACCTATGTGTTCACTTCAGAAGGGTATAAAGCTTTGTAGTCCTCATTGTTCCAAGGGTTTATGAATAAATTCAAAATCATTGTCGTCTACAGAATTCACCGCGCAATGTAAAAAGAAGCAATATCGCAATAACGAGTCAATAGCACAGTAGAGGTACACAGCTGCCAGTAAGCTTCATTAATCAAGCGTCACCTTCTCTCTATATTAGTAGACATCAGAAATTGGACCTTCGTTTTGTCACATGTTCAATAGTTCAACATATTTTGCATATCATCCCGAATAAGGAAAAGAAACCGCATATATAGACATCTGCAATATGTCATCAACTGAATCTATACTTGTGGACTGTCGAATGTTTTACAATTGTTACGGGAAATGTGCCAAGAAAGGCAGGTTCACGAACTTGCTTTCTTAGGCAGCTCTCTGAAAAGAGATGATATTCTAGGCACTCTACCTGGAGTGTTTTTCCTCGTTATAATTTGGTGCTTTAAGAGATCTGAGCGTCCCGTGGTCTATTTTCTTTTCGTTCACACAAGGTTTTAGATGCACAGGATTATTTTCTCATATAGAAGAGGTTTTCATGTACTCATAGCGAGCGAAAAACTCCCTGAAAAAAAACGGTGTTCATTCTACAAGTGAATAAAGCATTGTTGGCTCACCCGTTTCACTATTTTTTGAATAAGTACAATACCTGTGAAAGAAAAACTTGTACATATTGTTGATAGTCAATTAAAAATGAACAAGAAAGACAACGTAGAAGTTTCATCAATTGCCATTCTGAATTTCCTCTAATAGGAAGACTCCCAGCTTTAAAATTTCAGATTCACCTTAGTTCAGAGACGTTTGTCTGGAGGAACGAACCGTGCCCTTTCAATTCTCACTCAAAAATGTCATATTTGCTGAAAAACTTCCTCCTTCATAATACACTCAAAAGTACTCAAGAACAGCTCAAAAATGCACTCAAAGTCTATTCAAATTGAACTCAAGAATTGGTCTGATCTAAAAATTAATCCACCTCATTACTAAATAGCCCAGGGTAACGATTACTCCATAGCAGATTAAAGAAGAAGGAATTCCGCGAGTGATAAAGCTGCCCACAGAGAGATATGCTTTTCCCACTTCATCAACCATGCATATAGCAGTAACGTTGGGGAACCCAGAAGTTGGTAAAGCCATGGCACACGAGCATAACAATGCACTAGACATCACAAGTAGATTGGGATGAGGGTCACTGAGGGAATTCCCAATTTCTTTCACCAAGGGAATAATGATTAGAGCAGCCACTGTGTGGGAAACAAAAGTAGCCATAACCAGGATGAGAATTCCGAATGTCAACATCACACTAAAGAGACTGAATGATTCTACCTGAGCTTTTATGGCGAGGGCAACAGTCGTTAAAAGACCTGAAGATGAGACAGCTTTACCCAAAGCAAGTCCTCCCATTGCGAGAAGAACAATATTCCATGGGTAGTTGTTAATGTCCTGTGTAATCAAGAGACCAGGAGCATAGAAACATATTATCGGAATGATGGCAATGATCCCCATTTCTCCGAAAACACCTTCCAGTCTTGATGCCATACACCACAGGACAATGGTGAGAATGCAAATAAATGAGATATACCACTGAGTCCCAGTGAATTTGTCATCTATCTTTCTAATTGGAGGAATGACAGCGTTGGAGGTATCGAATGTGGCCAGCAGTAATGTCCAAATAAGTACCACACACACCGCACAAATCGGTAAAGTAACGACAAACCATTGACCCCATGATGGTTGAGGGTCCATACTTCCGATAGCTACGATATTTTGAGGCGAAGCGATTGGAGAGGCTGTTCCTCCGATATTTGAAGCGAAAGCGATCCCCATAATAAGTGCTTTGGCAAAGGGTGAGCCTTCAGGTAACGGCCGCAAGAGAGGTTGAATGATGGAAAACATCAGAACAGGGGCGGCAACATTAGAGACCCACATTGACGCAAACAACGCGACGCCCATAATCACCAGAAGAACAGTTTGTGGTCGTGTTCCAGCTTTTGACAAGATCCATGTCGATGCCAATCTATCAATGTGGTATTTGGAGAGAACTGCTGCGAGAGTGAACCCACCCAAGAGAAGCATGATGACTGAAGACCACATGGACGACAGGATGAACTTTGAGGCCTCTACAGCCGGCATAGGAGATCCAGTACTGGGATCTTTGAGAACACTGAGCATCACAATCAAGAGAGGCACAAAAAGAGAAGTTACGTAAAGAGGAATCGTCTCTGTAGCCCACAAGAGGGAGCAGCACGTCAAGAGGGCGAAACAATCATTCTGTTGCTTGTCCTCAAAAATGGGTAACAACAGAAGCAGGATACTGATAGCCAAGATACCCATCCCTATTACAGCTCTTTTTGATATTTTTGGAAGATAGAGCACGGTTTTACCCAGTGACACTCTAATTTTCTCCTCACTAGTGTGAGAAGGCGAATGACCTACTGTACCATGAGCAGGCGATTTTGCAGTAGCTGCTTGAGATTTTCTCTCCATGCCAATCATGTCACGCCAAACGGTGTTTCTCTCCCACACAACGTAATCTCTCAGGTGAGACCGGAGTGCGTACGCGGCCTTTGCGACATCGTTTTTAGTAGCAATGAGGGCGTAGAGTCTTATAATAGCTTCAGTTTTGGCATTTAAAACGTCAAATGTCTCTTGTTTAAAGACATATGACTTTTCTTCAAGAGACGCCAGGTACTGGTCTTTGAGTTGCGTCGAAAGGGTTTTGTCGAATTTTTTCAAAGCTTTTGTGAATCCAACTTTGTTGAGCTCGATAAACGACTTGAGCTCAGAAAGCGTGACAAACATCTCAGTGGTGCGGTTCTTGATCGACAAACCTGTTTTGGATACAAACGCGAAGTCTGATGTATCAAACAAATCAGAGTTAGTTGAAGAGTTCACTTTGTAGATAGGGATGTTGAGATCTGTGCTGTTTTTCCTATTGTTGTCAGGCTCTCCGGATTTGAACGAATCATTTGATAAGATATGCGATATTCCCTCATCTGTTGCCACTGTTCCCGCTCTTATATGGGATATGAGGACACTCACATAATTACGCACAGATCCGTATTCATTCGACTGAGGGTTGCTGTCGAATTGCTCTACAACGTTCGAAATCTCTTCGATCAATGCATCAAAGCTACTGTAGATTTCCTCCTCTTTTGACTTGTAAAATTGATCTATCTTCAAGAGCTCCTTATCAAGAGCTTGAGAGAACATCGCCACAGGTGCTGACGAAGTCTGTTCCTGAGTCAGCGGTTGATGCTCCGGATCGTCAGTATACGTGCTTGCATTCCGCGCCTCGGTAAGTTGTTCTCTCTGCAACTGGTAGATCAGCTTCTTAAGTGCAGAGTAAGCGATATATTTGGATGACCATTCAGGTACAGCATTAAACTGTAGGGAATGGGAGAACTTCATTTCCACGTGCCGCAGATATCCTTGCACCCCTGCACGCCCTTACATTCAAGTAGCACACGACCTCCGTGCATTGCCGATTGGTGATTTGCTCAGGTCACACTTGGCGGGCAGAATGTTGGACTCTGGGAGGAGACTTTCTTTTTTTGTGAGCAATCCTGAGGGGAAGTATCCTACGCAGACATTTGATAATCCACAGGAACAGGATAAAGATGTGGTGTCACCTGTGGCACCACCATGTGGACATTACAGGGTTCCGATAATGGGTAATTTTCTTCGTGTGAGAGATTCAAATGATCCGACAAGAAGGTCGAGTCGGTCCTTCTCTTGTCCTCATATAACCGACAACTCCGAGAGATTTGATGGTCTCAAGTTGTCTGATTTTAAAGATTTACAGCGCCGGTTAAGTAGGAGGAACACTGTTCAAGGAGACGATTTTATTGGACACAAGAGGCATCACAGGAGGAATCACTCATTAATGGAGAATCCTGGTAAAAATTACGACAAGATATTGCATCGTTTTGACAGGTCACGAGACGTTACGCATGTGTTTGGCGACGGGTTCGCATGTCCGTGCAACAAGAGCGAGCTTCCATCGAATTACCGACCTATAACTCCCATTCGAGAGGAGAAACTCAATCGATTGAAAAATTATTCCATGGGCGGGTCTAATGAACCGAAACAAGAGGAGAAAAATAGTGAGACCGACTCTGCACCAGACGAAGAAAAAGCTATCCCTCGACCAGATTTTCGTGGAGGATCAAGGCATCATCGTCGAAAGCCCTCTGTTTGTCTTAAGCTGCAGGAACGTGTCGATGTGGACGTGGATAATGCGTAAAACACTGGTTGTTTGTATTAATGAATTATGACTGCGGAAAGCCTCCTGTAGACAATTTCGAGAACGTGATGTTGAATATTAAAGGGCTGCTCAGGGGGGAAACAGACTTGTTTATTTGTTTGGCAATTTCAAACGACTGAGTTCCATGTTTCATACTCCAGATGGGGCTTGAATAAACCCGTTTTATTGGGTATGGGGTATCCGCATGATGCATGCACCTGTATGTAGGAATAAAGAGACAGTGGTTACTCAGTATACACTTTAATCTTTATATAGAGTTGTCTGTGTAAATCTGTGAGTCATTTAGAATCAGGCAAAGTCTTGGATGTAAGTAAATCCTTATCCTAGCCAGAAATATTTTCAGCCAATAAAATGTCAGTGATTACTAGCAGGAGATCACCCAGTTTTCCCGCTTGCACTCCATTTGTCCGAATGTGGGGTACATAAGAGCACATATCTGAGTAAAAAGCAATGCCAACTATAGAGGACGTCAAGAAGCATAATTCCAAGAATAACTGCTGGGTGGTAATTCACGGTAACGTATACGATTTGACAGAGTTTCTTCCCGATCACCCGGGAGGTCAGAATATCATCTTAAAGTATGCTGGCGGCAGAGATGCTGCCAAAGCTTTTGATCCGGTTCATCCACCAGATACTCTTACAAAATACCTGAAACCGGAAAAGCATTTAGGTCCTATTGTGAAGTCTGTCAATCCTGTTGCAACGGAGCATACAAGAACGGTTGATAACGAATTTGCCAAGAAAGAGCTCACGGAAGAGCTAACCAGGGAGGACGAGCTCACTGAAGAGGATGAAATAAGTGAGGAGGATCAGTACAGGCTTGATTTGAATAAGTGCAAACCATCCCTGGCTCAGATAATGAATTTGTACGATTTTGAACATGTTGCCAAGAACGTGATGCCGAAAGCAGGCTGGGCGTACTACTCGTCAGGGGCGGACGACGAGCTCACTATGCGAGAAAATCATTTTGCCTACCAACGGATTTTCTTCAAGCCAAAAATACTGGTGGATGTCTCCAAAATAGATTTATCCACGTCAATGCTCGGGTGCAAGACATCTGTTCCCTTTTATGTGACAGCGACGGCGCTAGGTAAACTTGGACATCCAGACGGTGAAAAAGTTTTGACACGCGCTTGCGGGACATCGGACGTTATTCAAATGATCCCAACGCTGGCATCATGCTCTTTTGACGAGATTGTGGACGAATCCAACGATGTTCAGCACCAGTGGCTACAACTCTATGTTAACGCAGATAGAGAGATTACCAGAAAGATGGTGCAACACGCCGAAAGAAGAGGGATCAAAGGTCTGTTCATCACTGTCGACGCTCCAGCTCTGGGCCGAAGAGAAAAGGATATGCGCACCAAATTCGAAGCAGAAGAATCAGACGTGCAAAAGGAGGGGAGATTGCAAGTTGAGCGGACACAGGGCGCAGCTCGTGCCATCTCATCCTTTATCGACCCTTCACTGAACTGGGACGATGTCCCCTGGTTCAAGAAAATTACGAAAATGCCAATCGTATTGAAGGGAGTGCAGAGGGCTGAAGATGCTGTGAAAGCGGCAGAACTTGGAATTGATGGATTAGTGCTCTCAAATCATGGAGGAAGACAGCTTGAAGGTGTGAGATCGTCAATTGAAGTACTCGCTGAAGTGATGCCTGCACTCAGGGAGAAGAAGCTGGATAAAAAAATCCAAGTGTTTGTCGATGGTGGAGTTCGAAGGGCAACAGACGTTATCAAGGCTGTATGTCTGGGAGCTAAGGGTGTTGGCATTGGGCGACCGTTTCTGTACGCCATGTCTACATACGGCGTGGAAGGGGTTGAACGCGCGTTCGATATACTCAAAGACGAGATGAATATGGATATGCGGCTACTCGGGGCTGCCAGTGTACAAGATTTGGACGAGTCGTTTGTTGATTTGAACAATATTCGCAGAAAAACAGCTCCCAATCACCTCTTTGAAAAAGTTTATGAGCCTATGTACGTACCGCAGTTCAAGCCTAAGCTTTAGATTAGATTATACAATAACACAGCAGCTGTTTGTCTTTTTAGCTTGCTTGTAGAACATTCTTGAACTGTTGCTGAGCGCTTCAGATTTGTCAACCAGTGAGTCCAGCTTTTCGCCTCTTTGAAGCACGCCTTCAATTGTCTTATGAAGTACAATCTTAGTCTCATCTAGTTCCTGTTGCACTTTCATAATAGAGTCTGCTTGTGATGGATCCTGGTACTTTTTGATGTATGTTTCAAGTTCTGGGAAATGAAGCGACGGCGTAACTGTAGAAATGCTACTCCACTCGTTAGGAGGATGCAGAGCAAGGTATTCTTCAAGCACTTTGTTCAAAAGGGTGTACGCTGGCCTTACTGGATACTCTTTATCCGTTATAAGCACCCCTGCAATCCCCTCTGTTCTCACATACGCGTGACCAACGTACGATCCTTCCTCCACACTTTGTCTTTGGCCCTGTTGTGTTCTCTTTGAGACGGTTTCGGAAAAGAATGTCATGAACTGCGAAACACTGTGGTGTTAAATGCGCAAAAAGCGATAAATTTAAACTCACCCATTCTTCTCAAAGAATGAAAACTGACTGAGGTCTTTGGCTGAAGAAAGCTCGAGCGATTTTTCTCCCGTGGCCCTCAAGACGCCAATGTAATAGATCTTCATCGTTGTTTGTAGCAATACACCAGCATCCACACACCATCAAAACGTTTTGTTATGCAGCACTAAGTCGGCATCTGGTTCTTCAGGTCATCAAAAACAAAATGAACATTCAGATATATAAAATAATAGTAATAAAAATAATAAAAATAATAAAAATAGGATGTTTTGGTTTACAAAATTCGGAAACCAAAGAAGGATCATCTGTTTTGATAAAAACACGACCTTAATACATCGTATATGGATGGCTTCAAGTATAAAAGTGTTGCTTATCGGAGATCAGTCGGTGGGGAAGACCTCTTTGAGATCCCAGCTCGTACATAAAGTATTTAGTTATGCGTACAAATCCACCGTAGGTGCAGATTATCTGACCTCACCGTTACAGTTACCTAATGAGAGAGTTATCTTGCAGATATGGGACACGGCGGGGCAAGAACGATTCAACTCGATAACCAAAGCTTTTTATAGAGGGACAGATGTAGTCATCGTGTGCTATGATGTTACACGAGCTGACACTTTCTACCATACCGAGAAGTGGATCGAACAGTTTTGTGCCAACTGCAATGTTTTACATCCCAACGTGATGGTCGTAGGGAATAAGATAGACAAAGAACAGCTTCGGCAAGTTTCGCTCCGCCAGTCGAGAGAGTTTGCCTCGATTTTATGCGAGGATATGATACAAGATATCGATCGTGATGTGATTGAAGTTTCTGCAAAGAACCACGAGCAGGTGGAGGCACTTTTCTATCGAGCGGCTGAGCTCGGTGCTGGGAGAAAAATTCATCAAATGGTGCAGTTTGATACTATTGACATTGGCGTTAGAGAGCCTCGATCGAGCTGTTGTTAGTATACAACCAACGTTTATCTGAGAATTTCTATCTCTCTGGTTCATCAACCTCCTGGAGATTTCTGAGTTGGATCAAGGTGCAGAATCCACTCTGAAGAATTGCTCAACGCATTGTCTTGGATCGATGGACCAAATTGATCAAGGTTGATTGAGACACTCTGTGAGTCTTCTGATAGATTCAATTGATACATCAAAAAAGGGATTTAGTAGGTCTAGTGATGAAGTTTATTGGATCATGATCGTCCTTGTCCAGTAACCATTGAATTGGTATGTTCGGTGTACACTCCTCCATTCTACACGAGGTGTGGCATGCTTCGCTGACGAGAAGTGTAGATCGTGTAAATGGGAGGAGTAACTGTCTCTGTCCTCGAAAACTCAATGTTGAAAAACTACATCGTATTGGATCTAGATTCCCACATTGGGGCTATATCATATTCACTATTTACACGTGCATTTTAGGATGCGGGGCTACTGGCTTCTGCATCTTGATTCACATTTTCAGACTCCTGGACTGTAGCAGCCCTCTCAGCCTCGTGCGCATCAGCCTCTCGCGCATCTGACTCCGGAGAAGAGTCCAGTGGGCTATCGTCGCGAAGCTCCTCACTGTATACTTCTGGATACTTTCTGAAGCAGTCCTGCATAGCCTGAAAGTTTTCTACACAGTTAATGCCTTTTGGTTCAGCTTCCGAGTATACGAAACAAGAAAAGGCCTTTTTAAACTCTTCACCACAGGGACCGTGGGCCATGCCTCCCAAGCATGGGCAGTCCCAGTTGATTTCACCAGTATCTGGATTGTAGGCAGCATCCTGGGATTCCTCTTGCGCTTCCTCGTTGTCTACAGGAGGTTTCTCGTCAGAGACTTTTTCCTTGTCATCTATTCGTTTGGTTTCAAGAGAGATAGGTTGGAAACTGTAAGCGGCAACACCAAACGCGATACCTGCAGGTATCACTAATCTTCTGGTGAAGCTTGCAGGTCTCGCCAGTGTTGCAAAGTGTCTAAACATGGATTAGTAAAGAAAACGCCGACTTGGGTTCGAATCGAGAGGAGTTTAAATTCATATATTTTTCAAAGGTAGTCCTCGACAATGTTTACGTTCGTAGTTGGTATGACCTTTAGTACCTGTTATTGGCTTGGATGTAACAGTAATGAACAGAATCGAGCGTACAAATTCTGAATGATTATTCCAAACACTATTCTCTGTTAAAGGCTAGAAATGTATATACTTGTATATGTTGGTTACTGGAGGAAGAATCGCCAACAAGGCGTTTATTATGCATGTCCGTCGATCGCCATGCTTTTGTAAGGTACTTCTTTCAGTTGCACCACTACCATAAAGTTACATTTCCCTACATTGATTAATTTTTCTAAGCTCGTTTCCCTTTTGAATACAATTTAAAGTTGGTATCATCGTGTTTACGTGGTATGTTCGAAATCTGTTAAAATTCCCTGACATCGTTTACGCAAGCAAGACATCATTCTGACGAACCAGACGACATTAAAAATGTTTTGAATTTTTTTTAAGAAAAGAACAAAAGTTCCCTTTGTTGCTCCTTCAAAACAAAATACTAACAAACCTCCTACAATCGATGGCTATACTGTAATAAATATTCATTAACCCGATAGAAACCCAATAAATCAAAAGCTTTAACCACCGAAACCGTACAGGGTTCTGCCTTGTCTCTTCAAGGCATAGACAACGTCCAAAGAAGTGACGGTCTTTCTCTTAGCGTGTTCGGTGTAAGTGACTGCATCTCTGATAACATTTTCAAGAAAAGATTTTAGTACAACTCTGACTTCTTCGTAGATCAAAGCCGAAATACGTTTAACACCACCTCTTCTCGCCAATCTTCTGATAGCTGGCTTTGTAATACCTTGGATGTTGTCCCTCAAAATCTTTCTATGACGCTTAGCACCACCTTTACCTAGACCTTTTCCACCTTTTCCTCTTCCAGACATTTTTAGTAATAATATTTAAGGTAGCGGGAGATTCTTTATTTATAATGCGGGCAGACGCACATTGCAACTCAATATCTCGGTGAAATATGGCCGGTTTCAAATGTACGTTTTCAGATATTAAATTTGATACCGGCACTTGTTTTACTCAAAATCGCGCTTTATTTGCATACTGGTGATTACAATTTCGCGCATTCTTCACCGCGTTTTACAATCCGGTTCAGAATTTACCGCTCCCATGTGAACTTTTCAAAACGATGGCAATTTGCCCAGATTTGCGTGTATATATTAGGCGGTCCGCCCAACTATTATCTCTACACTTACGCAATGGCCAGAACAAAGCAAACAGCAAGAAAATCGACAGGTGGAAAAGCCCCAAGAAAGCAACTAGCTTCTAAAGCTGCTAGAAAATCCGCCCCATCTACAGGTGGTGTCAAGAAGCCTCACAGATATAAGCCAGGTACTGTTGCCCTGAGAGAAATCAGAAGATTCCAGAAGTCTACTGAATTGCTTATTAGAAAATTGCCATTTCAGAGACTGGTGAGAGAGATTGCTCAGGATTTCAAGACTGATCTGAGATTCCAATCCTCCGCCATTGGTGCCTTGCAAGAGTCTGTCGAGGCTTACCTCGTCTCACTCTTTGAGGATACTAACTTGTGCGCTATCCATGCCAAGAGAGTCACTATCCAAAAGAAGGACATCCAGCTCGCCAGAAGACTCAGAGGCGAGAGATCTTAATTTGGTTAGTTTTGGGGTTTAGGTTTTAATGATATTTCTACGGGTATAGTCTATATATTTTTTGGTTAACATGTATATTAGGAGAATCTGAAAGGTTTTCGTTTTCTAAGTGGATAAAATTTGCCATGTTTCGTAGTCCCTCAGAACATTTTACCTATTGCCGAGATCTATTTCATGGAGAAATGTTTCCGATAAACAAGATGATTTTTGCGTTATACCAAAACAATGTTTGGAAGCTAATTATTAGAGAACGTCTCAGTACAGTAAAGAGAATATTTGTTTCCATCCCTGTTCCATATTGATAATCCTTTTGATGCTATAAATTATCAGTAATTAGTTTCTCTAGTAATTATGGATAGATTTCAGGATAGACCACTGTATAGCTTAGTACTATAAATCTCACGTTTAAAAAGTTAAATGATTAACCTATGCTCATGACGTTTGTACAAAAAACAAAAAAAAAAAA
>PPLB01006104.1:0-17623 GCA_003706365.1 Citeromyces siamensis
CCGCCCCAACATATCACATGCCTGAAGGGGACTGGCCTGGGAACACCGGGGTCAGCGGTGCTGGAATTAACGACCCTAAGGGTGACTCGAACCGAAGACCCGTGAATACCTACCAACAACACGGGCCGCCTAGCCGTTGAGCCAAACGGACTAGGCTTGAGCCTGCCCCTTTTACTTTTTATTCTAATACTAGTGTTGTGTTTAAAAAAAATCTGGGCGACACACCGAGCTCTACTAGCTCAGTAGGAAGAGCGTCAGTCTCATATCTACAGTATGGGTTATCTGAAGGTCGAGAGTTCGAACCTCCCGTAGAGCATCTTTTTTTGTCAAACCATGCTCAAAGATTTCCCTCTACCTGAACCAAATGGATCGCTGCTATTGGCGTGGCAGGTCAAAGGTAGGTTCCAGTTATATTTTTATTTGTCTTCTTAGCTAACAAAGATCGCCATGTACTGGTCATTGGTGGTGGAGAGGTTGCCGTTTCTAGGATACGGCTACTTTTACAAGCTAATGCTAAGATTACGGTGGTTTCCCCCAAAGTGGATGAAGAGATATTGTTCTATCAGTCCAAGGGGCTTTTGAATAATATCATTTCAAGAAAATTTGAGCCGCGCGACCTTCAGATGTACGAGAAGGATGCTTTTACTCTTGACGTTCTCGACATGGACAAGATTGACAATATCGTGAAAAATCAGCGGTTTTCATTGGTGCTTTCTTGTATCGATGATCATGAAGTTTCAAAAGAGGTTTATTACTATTGCAAGAGGAGTAACTTATGTGTGAACATTGCGGACAAACCAGCGTTCTGCGATTTCTATTTTGGCTCCATGTTCCGCAAAGGATCTCTCCAAATAATGATAAGTTCCAATGGCAAAAGTCCACGGTTTACAAACAAGCTCAAGACTCAAAAAATCGAGCCGTTGTTTAACAATATTGATGTGGATAAATCTGTTGATAATCTTGGGAGATTGCGCCACAAGCTGAGAAATGAAGTATGCGTGGGGGAGGATCCCGACACAATAAAGAAACGGATGGAATGGAATAAGTCAGTAACTGACTTGTTCACTGTAGAAGAATGGAGTAGTATGGATCACGAGAAAGTGGATCAGCTGCTTACATTCTTCCCGGAATTGCCATCGGCGGACCACCTGAATTCATTCAAAGTGTTTTCCATCTGATGTCACCACTAAACAGATTCCTGATACTCAAATCATACACGATACTATTCATCCTCTTGACGTTATATTTTAGTCCATCATATTTCCTTCTCAGTATGTCATTTTTCAAATCCAACATACCAAATCCACTTTGAAGGAAATGTAGGATCTTCTGATTAATCAGTACGACGAGATATTGTCTTTGTTTCATTGCAGTTTCAATATTATCCGCAACAGAAGACGCAATCACAATCTGGGTTGAGTAGCTTACGATGTCTTCAGCGAATCGAAGCAGCACAAGAAGATAGTCGGTGTGTGTAGTTCGCTCAAGAAGGCTTTCGTCAATGCTGTATATCAGACCAACCACTCCTCCAGAAGCAGACACCAGGCTAATTTCCCCACCTTTCTGAACGAATTCGACAACGGAGGTTAAGTACTGCGCCACAACCAATTTGTACAATAGATCCTGTCCTAGCCTGTTCCAAAGCTTTTGACTGATTGTGTGGAATGATCTAGTATTGATATCGTGGTCTTTGATTAGTAATTCAATTTTGACAAAGTAATTATTATAGGAATCCATGATTCGGTGATTCAGGTCATGCGCGGAATTGAAAAAGTTGTCTACTATTGCGCTAGCGGGTAATTCCTCGAGAAACGACGACATAATATTCAGATGTAAGATGTTTTTGTCGTGAGCATATTCGGACTCTAAATCTGAGAGTTTTGAGCGAAACTCCTGTTCAATTTCGATTTGCCTCCTCACACTTTCAAAAAGGTTGTCCATGATGTATGGATCCATTATTATATTACACACGAGTATACAAACAATAAAAAACACTAAACAGACTTTTCATCGTAAACCACCCTGCCATTATCATTATTATTGGTAAAACCATTGTCATTGAACCTTTGATTTTCCAAGGCGGCATCTGACAACGCATTGTTGCCAAGCGAGTTGAAACCCGGTATGCTAAAACTGTTATCCTGGGATGACGAACCTGGTGTGTGGTTTCTCGATATATCACTTGCGTATGACGGCTCGTAGTACAATGGGATTCCCGGAGGGGTAGCCATTGCTGGAGTCGTTGCCGTTGGTAGATGGATCTGGGCCGGCATATTGAAAGTCGAGTGAGCGTCAAAAGGCGATGAAGCCATCCCACCAGTCATTCCTCTTAGAAACATATGTTGATTTTGAATCATCGGTGCGAGGTGTTGATTCGATGAGCGGCCCCAACTCAATCTGACCCGTGATCCACCAATGACAAAACCTTGCATACCGGCAATGGCTTGTTCAGCTTCTTCACGTTTAGAAAATTTTACAAACCCACATCCTTTACCCGGTGGGATTTTCACGTGCACTATCGAACCAAAGGGATCGAAAAGTGTAACGAGGGTATCCTCTGAAACTCCACTTTGAAGCCCACCGACAAAAACTGTGGTATTATTTGGGTCGTTAAAAGCCTGTTGTTGCGCATGCTGTGTTGGGTTAAAGTGCGAGGGCGTATAGTAGGCGGGACCTGCCAACGGATGGGGAGAAAAAAACCCAGGTGCGTTAACATCTACGCTTTCTATATTTGTTCGGGGGACCCAGTACGAATTCTGATGTTGATGGCGAGGCGTAGCCAGAGCAACTCTTATGGGTCTTCCTCCAAGCCAAACGTGATTCATTTCAGTAAGCGCTCTTGTTCTGTCTTGTTCGTCGGAAAAACGGACAAAACCAAAGCATCGTGAGGATCCCGTTGCTGGATCCGTCATTACACGTACTGTCTTGACTGATTTGTAATTAGTTTGAAACAGCGACAACAGATGTGCCTCTGTGGTTGACGGCGATAGGTCTCCTACAAACAAAGAGTACTCTGGCGTTTGTGGGATTTGAGAATTCAATGTAGCTCCTGAGGCCCAATTGAGACGAAAAACTTTGTTGCCTGCAGACGGAACCAACGAGCCGTTCAGCGTCAATGCGTCTTTCGCATCTTCTGGGGTTTCAAATTCTACAAAACAATAGCCACTATGGTGCATCAATCCTGGGCCAGTTTGAGAACTCAGCTGTTGTAAAGCGGAATTTCGTTTAGGGCGAATCGCCTTTACTTGCACGTTTTTATTCAGAGATCTCCATAGTTCAGTGACATACGCCTCATCCCACCACGGTTCCAAATCTCCCATCCACAACGTCTTGGGTGCCACTGAGGAATTCGGATTAGTCGGCGGGTCAGGGATGGGGATGGCGACTAAAAACTGTGCACCTGCATTATTTGCGGTCTTATCATGCATCAGATTATGTTCTTGGCCCGACATTTCTAGAAATACAAACGATATTAAAGAGAAACAACGGCAACGGTTAATTGTGTCTCCCAATTAACCCAGTGGTATAAATAATATGTTGCTGTATAACATCCCAACATTTTTTAGTGCCACACACGTTATCGCAAACCCATGCATAATTATGCAAAATCCGAGGATACAATGACATCTAGAGAAGCTAAACTAGAGGCGCGTAAACGTGGTGCTGCGTCGAGAAGCGTACAACTAGATGAAATTGTACTACGGACGCCAGGGAATGTGACGCCAAAACTCCATAGAAGGCTAAGCAGTTTACATAGCCCGCTGAATAAGACGCCTACAAATCGAGTGCGGCGAACACCTAAACGATCTGTAACCCCACGCTCTGTGAGCCCACCTGAACATTTGTCACAGCATGAGTTCTTGTCCCCGATAATGGTGAATTTGTCACGACCGGATCCATCTAATCAGCCAGCACAAGAAGTGATACAAGAGCTGGCAACGCAGGATACACTTCCTGTGGATGGCTCACAGTTGACACAACTCGATGAGGTCACACACGAGGTGGAAGCTGCGGAAGCATCGATTCAACGGATAATTCCTATTCAAGGAGAAGTTACAACAGCCGAGGATAACCTGAAAATCGGAAGACAGAAAAGAATTTTAGGTGATAAGCTTGTGAAAAAAAGGGAAAAGGAAGACAAAAGGTCGACAAAGAAACAAGATATTTCCAAGGGAAAACAGGGTAGGAGAAAGGAGAAACCACTGGAAATAAAGCTCACGCGACTGAGCAATACTTCGAACCATCAGATTTTGGCTGTAGATGTCCTTTCACAGTTGGTTTCCGAGTACATTTTGCACTCTGAACAAGAGGGGCTGAACCAGGAAGTCATAGACAGCTTTCACACACTTGTACGCCAACATTTCAACAAGATGATAGACATAAACCTTACCAATAGACAACTACTCAACCAAATTGCCAAGGCCAACTCTGAAAAGAAGAACTGGAGGCAAAAGATTTTCATGTTACGCGAAGGACACGGTCAGATACTGGAAAAAACCGAAAACCTAAGAAATGAGTTCAGGATAAACAAAGAAAATCATCAACTCGAGACTAGTATTGACGAAGATTTGCGACAATTAAGATCGGACGTAGCACAAGGTGTCATAGAAAGCGATGACGACGTTTTCGCACCGCTGGAATTGAGGCTCGCAACTTTGAGCAAAGTGATTAGTCCTCATTACGGGATCATGTCTCGTTTAAATCACCTCAACGAGAAACTTGAACAATTGTATACTAAAATTTGAGTGGAATAACATTTGCTACACAGTCTACAGGTCGTCCGCAATGAGTGCGAGAATCATGCGGTACAAGTAGAAGAAAAACATGAGAAGATGGAACCCCAACTTGATAAAAGATTCCTTCTTGTGTTTGCTCAGCGTTCTGAAAATCTCAGTGGCATCCAAGAGGTGATTCTTCTTGTAGATCTTGTTCACATTGAAAGCAAAAAGAGGCAAGTTTAATAATAGAGTAAACCAGTAACCGTTGATCAGAAAAAGAATAGTCAGAACACCATGAAGTGCTGCCTCAGGCACAATGTAGTTATTGAGTTTGTTGCACAGTTCGATAGGGTTGATGTAATCACACTCTAGATCACTGTACATGATCGTGAAGAAAACCTGAAGAAACAGGTTTATCGCATTGATGATCACTGCCAAAATATAAAGCCTTTCAGTTAGTGCGTAATGTCCCGTGTACTCACCAAGCCTCTCCCGACATGTATGATGCAACGTTCGTTCGCGCAGCAAAAGTTGCACACAATGTGCAGGGATGTCATGTGCGGGTACCGGCTTAAGATTCTCTCATTACGGTTGGTTGTATGGGTAGCATATTCCGACTATTAGGGAAACTGGTTTATAGGTTTTATTTTTGAAGTTACATTCTATCATACAAATCATGAAATGACAGAGAACGTGAATGTCTCGATAAGCTCCAGTACGTTATTCAGCATGCCTCACAAATTAAAAGAATCACCTGTGGATTCCAAATCAATATGATAGATATCCTATATATTTTGTTCAAACTTGCGACTGATCCAATACTAGGATGCATGTCGAATACAGTGCAGAACGAAAGGGCTGCTGGATTCTCTTACTCCGCTTTTGATTAAGAAGGTCATTCCTCGTCATCACCGTGCATGAGAATGGTAATTCTTCGTCACCTTTATGCATTCGAATGAGCATTTCCCACAAACCCTATGCATCCGCTTGCAGGAGTAATTCGTGTATAAAAAGGAGCGAAAAGACTCCAATTAAGCAGAAGCCTCAGGTAATACTTCATTTAGCGGAAAAACGATTACTGAGAACAGGTTCGTGAATACATGCGAACAGAAAAAACCGTGAGTGGGAACTGCACAACTCAAGCTGCTCCCAGTTCCTGGTATCATCAGCATTTCCAAGATGGTGAGTAATCAAACAACAAGTGATGTTTGATAGAACTTACTCTTTAGGTCCTACTCAGGCGATTCTGGTACTTGACTTGTTGGCATTTCAATTGAGAAAATAAGCTAGCAAATCAAGAAATTCTCATGTGAACAGTGAAAGAATACATGAAACTAAGTACATTCAAAATAGTGTTTTTTCAGGTTATTAATAGAAGTTCAGAATGAAAACGTTTGATAGGGGATTAAAATGATAAACGTGAACCCAGGCAGCTGAAAGAGAACTAGTAGTTGATCTGACGGTTCGACAAGATCCGCTAAGTGTTATCAAAGGCACACCATAGTGGATTTCCATTTGCAATTCATAATATCTGGAACATCTATAGCTTGTTAAGACCGCTCGAGTGGCTTAGGATGCTACATTCTCATCATCAAAGTTCCCTCTCACCACAAACAAGGGGACTTTATCCTTAGGTACTTTCAATCATTTTTCCGGGAGAATTATTTGTCATATCATTCAGTTTTTTTTTTTTTTTTTTCTTCTTTTCATGGAGAATACAGGTCCAAAACCTTGCACATCAGAAGTCGTGAGGAGTTAGCGATGAGGCGGACGTAAGGATGCACCGCCAATCACATGCGCACCCCGCAATCGTATATAAGTAATTGCGTCTCCCCATAAAATCAAATGAGCCTACTACTTAGAAAATCAGAAGATAAAAAAGTTATCACAATAACTCTCAACCAGCCTGAAAAGTATAATGCCATGTCAAATGACGACTATCTTCTGCTGGGACAAATGTTGCAGGAGGCTGACAAAGATGAAGATTCGATCATTACTGTGATTCAGTCTACTGGGAAATACTTTTCCTCAGGGGCTGATGTTTCTGAACCTGGGATATCTCAAAGTGGAGGATCAGTTGGTAACCATGAATATTGGTTAAGTAAGTTTTTAGCACGTAACGTTTGGCTTTCGTCACTTTTCATGAATCATTCCAAACTCATTGTCAGCTGTCTAAATGGCCCTGTTATAGGCCTCAGCGCTGCTTTGGTGGCGATGAGTGATCTCATCTATGCGATGAACGATAAAGTTTATCTTCTTGCTCCTTTCTCAAACTTGGGGCTGGTTTGTGAAGGTGCTACATCCACCACATTAGTAATGCGGTTGGGCTTTAGCAAGGCCAATGAAGCCATCTTATTATCCAAACCAATTTCTGCCAAAGAATTGGTTGAAGTGGGTTTCCTAAATGAACTGTATGACTTGAACAACGTGGATGAGTTCAATTCTAAAATTATCACATATCTCACTTTCAGAGTCAAAGGCCTATCACGGCAGTCTATACTGGATAATAAGATTCTACTTAGACAGTCGTTTATCAAGCAATTGGAAAGCAGCAACGCACAGGAAGCGGTAAAGGGGTTCCAAAAATTTGTGTCTGGTATTCCACAGCAGCGGTTTCAACAAGTGGCCGCCAAAGAGAGAAGACATAAGTTATAATTTTAGAATTCAAACGCTGTCGTCCCAGTCTGCTTCGTAGTCATGACTCAATTCCTCGCTTGGCTCGTGCAACGGCGCTAGCATTGGTCCCTCCCCATAAACGAATGGGCTCTCTTCCTCAACTTTCAAAGCTTTAGAAATATTCACACACCCAAGGATACAGAACACAAGTACAAGTATTGCCAGCAATCCACCTCTTGTGCATTGCCACCGTAAACTTTCAATTTCTGAACGCAGGCTCGATATGAGCTCACTCACAATCTTGTTGTTGAGGTCTTGTATTCTCAGATCAAAAATTTTATGTTGATAATTGTTCTCGTGTTTGAACTGGTTCAACTCCATCTTGATGGAGTTGTCCGTCAAGTTATACTGCACTGAGAGGTCATCTTCCAGTGAATTGAAAAGTCTTTTCAACGTGATTGACGAATTTATCAGCTCGTTCAAACTCGAGTCCCGCGAGTTATTGATTTCCACTAGAAGTTCACTCTGAGCAGCCTCAAACAAATACATCTCGTTCTCAAGATCTAATTTCGGGGAAAAGTTCCTGTGTAACCACTTGAGTCTGGTATCCAGCTCTTTGATTAAAAGACCGAGAACAATATCAGCCTGAAAACGAGATAATCCTGAATCCACCAACTCTTTATACACTGAATATGTGTCCAAGAAGTTTTCTACAATGATTGGCATTTCTTCGTCTGGTTGCGTGTCAGTTACACTTTTCGATATTGGGGACGTTGTCAGATCGACATCCTTTAGCCCTGCCCGTATTTCACTTGTTGGACGATCTTGAAGAGGGCTCTCTGACACTTTAAAATCAGCGTTAAGCTCCTTCAGTGCATTGACGATGTTCGACATCTTTTCGTCTCTTGCGCCCAGCGTAGATCGACAAAAAGAAAACCCCCTTCTCAGACTCCCAGTAAAAGCAAGTATTGGTTTTGATGTCATATGGATAATCGATTTGTGTGAACGATTGAATAAAACATTTTTGATCATTATGTGTTTGTGGTGCAAGGATATCAAATATCACCTAAACGTTATGTCGTGAGTAATAGCCACCTGAGTTCTACTAATTTTACGTAGGGATGTCGTGAACAGACCGAAGGCTGAACTCACAGAGACAGAACTTCAGGAGCTGGAAGAGTACGAGTTTAGCCATGGTCCTCTTTCGCTTCTGAAGGCTGCTGTCAAATCACAGAATACTGTGATAATTTCACTTCGGAACAACCATAAGCTTATAAGTAAAGTTAAGGCGTTTGATAGGCATTGTAATATGATCCTGGAGAATGTGAAGGAGATTTGGGAAGATTGCAGCTGTGGATCCCATCAAAACAGGGAAAGATTTGTCAGTAAAATGTTCTTACGCGGGGATTCGGTCATTGTGGTGTTGAAATATGACGGATAATTCTTAAAAGATGTGCGGCGAAAATCAATAGTGTAAATGTATGATATTCTTCAGACACTTTATTTATTCATGTGATAAAGTATTCTCTTTTAGAAGATGATTGTTAGATCCGTATTACATTCGAAAAGGCTTTTATTCTACCATTTCTGAGAATTTGAGGGATACTCGCGTGTGTGGACTTGAGCCATACATGAGGTGGAGATTAAAATGATAGAGTTCGAAAGGTTTTGTTACAGCAGCTAGCTAATGTATGCCGCGCCGAAATCATTGGGGAAAGTAGATCAGACAATTTTCGATTATCGTTGAATAGAGAAGAACAGATGCGGTTTGCGATTTGGAAAGGAAAGCGCGTACCAGTACTGATTTTTCGGGTAAATGGTATATTACGTCTACCTGAAGCTGCCACTTAGTTGGAGTCGCCTGTCTCCCGTTTATACACGAAGTACTCCTGTAAGAGGATGTGCAGGGTTTGTGGAGAATGCTCATTCGAATGCGTCAAGGTCATGAAGAATGACTACTCTCATGCACGTGTGATGACGTGGAATGTACTTCTTAATCAAAAGCGGTTTAACCGAATCCAGTAGTCCTTTACTCCTGCTTTTCATTCGACATGCATCCTAATATCGGGTCACGGCTGATCCAATACACCGACAGTCTCCTTTTTCAAAGAGCAAATTTCACACCATTTCCACAGTTAAGCTATGCTTTATCCATTTAGCTTAGATAATTCAAATTCTGGGAATAGATATGAGACGAACAGTTTGGGTTGATTGGTTGACTTTAATCAAAATAAGACATGTTGACTATCAGAGATAGGTCTTTCTTTTGGACCTATTAAGGACAGCAAAAGAGGAAGAACAAAAAGTATGGTTTGGATAACCCAAAAACATATATTGTAATGGAAATGAAAACAATAAGAACATGAAAAGTATTGACTAACTATTTAACCTTCTTTAATACTATGCTGAGAATAAAATTATGATAGTTCCACCTGCACAACAAGACACCATATTTATGCCAGGTGAAGAATTATGATTAGATCCTTGATTAACTTCAATCGAAGCCGCCTGTTATTCAGGTCGATATCTTCGACCACCAAGTATAACCTAGAGAGTATTTACCCGGATTCTCTCACTTTGCGTGATTTTCCCCTTGATAAGACACGTAATCCTACGCCAACGCTTTCCAGGAAGGAACTGAATGACAGAATATCAAAAATCCCCATCGAACGATATAGAAACTTTGTCATTGTAGCTCACGTTGACCACGGGAAATCTACGCTTAGTGATAGATTACTAGAGCTAACCGGTGTCATTCAACCCGGTGATGCCAATAAGCAGATCCTCGATAAACTTGACGTTGAGAAAGAGAGAGGGATCACTGTAAAAGCACAGACGTGTTCTATGATATATCATTATAAAGGAGACGATTACCTTTTACATCTGGTGGACTCTCCAGGGCACGTTGACTTCCGTTTGGAGGTATCTCGCTCGTATGCCTCTTGCGGTGGAGCTCTTTTACTGATTGACGCGTCTGAAGGTGTAATGGCTCAAACTGTAGCCAATTTCTATCTCGCATATTCGATGAATCTGAAGCTTTTACCAGTCATTAATAAGATTGATCTCGATAATGCGGACATTCCTCGTGCTGAAGAACAGATCGAAAAAACGTTTGAGCTACCATTGGAAGATGTGGTTCATGTCAGTGCAAAATCCGGGCTTAACGTGGAAAAACTGCTACCGGCAATAATCGAGAATATGCCACCTCCAAAGTGCAACATCAATAGGCCTCTTCGAGCGTTACTGGTGGACTCATGGTACGATTCATATCTTGGAGTGATATTGCTGATGCACATCGTAGATGGAACTGTCCAGAAGGGGGAGAAACTGACATCCTTCCGCACGAAAAACAAATATGAAGTCAAAGAGGTTGGCATAATGTACCCAGACCGAACACCTACTGACAGGTTAATAGCAGGTCAGGTTGCCTATGTGATCCCTGGAATGAAAGATTCATCACAGGCATTTGTCGGTGATACTTTCTACCATCATGGCGATGATATTGAACCACTTCCAGGTTTTGAAGAGCCCAAGCCGATGGTTTTTGTCGGTGCATTTCCAGCCGATGGCGAAGATTTTCGCTCTCTTGATGAAAGCATGGAACACCTCGTCTTGAACGATCGTTCTGTCACATTGCAACGGGAGACATCAACAGCTTTGGGCCAAGGTTGGAGATTAGGTTTTCTAGGATCTCTTCATGCTTCTGTGTTTAAAGAGAGGTTAGAAAACGAATATGGGGGAAAGCTAATCATTACCGCTCCAACTGTGCCTTACAAAATCGAATTTAAAGATGGAAGCTCAAAGGAGATTACCAATCCAGATGATTTCCCAGGCATTTCCGAGAAATTCAAAGTTGCTTCTTTAAACGAACCATATGTGAAGGCGACTATGACTTTGCCCCAGGAATACATGGGTACCGTCATGAAGTTGTGTGACAGTAATCGCGGGATACAACTCGATCTTCAATTTCTCAATTCGCAGCAGGTGCTCATGGTTTATGATCTACCTCTTGCCCATTTGGTTGATGATTTTTTCGGGAAACTCAAAGGTGCAACAAGAGGGTATGCTTCTTTAGACTACGAGGATTCAGGATATAAACCTTCAGACGTCGTCAAACTCGAATTGCTCGTAAATGGGAATGGAATTGACGCTCTTGCCTCGGTGATGCATCAATCTCAGGTGGAGAGGAATGGCAAAGAATTTGTTCAGCGGCTGAAAAAATTCCTACGAATCCAACAGTTCGAAGTGATTATCCAGGCAGTTGCCAATAACAAAATCGTGGCTAGAGAAACTATTAAGGCGAGGAAAAAAGACGTATTGGCCAGGTTACATGCGTCCGACGTGTCAAGAAGGAAAAAGCTACTTTCTAAGCAAAAAGAGGGTAAAAAGAAGCTCAAATCGATTGGTAATATTCAAATTAGCAATGAGGCGTATGGTGCATTTTTGAGAAGGGAATGAGCAACGGCATCCGAACACCAACTATGTCCAACTCTTTGCAAAGAGATCAACCTCACCATTTCGGTGCAGGCCCCGCTCTTCTTCCAACATCTGTTCTGCAGCAGGCGGCTTACGATTTGATCAATTACCAGGGCTCTGGATTAGGTCTTGGGGAAATCTCTCACCGTTCCAAACCTGCAATCAAGGTTATCGATGATTGTAAAGCTCATCTGAAGGAATTGATGAACATTCCTTCGAGTCACGAAGTTTTGTTTCTTCAAGGAGGTGGTACGACGGGGTTCTCCTCGATTGCTACCAATTTGACTGCAGCATTTGTGAAAAAGACTGGGAAAAAGGGCAGAGCAGGATACGTGATTACTGGATCATGGTCGAAAAAGGCGTCTCAAGAGGCTGAACGTTTGGGGATCGATGTCGATGTGATTGTGGACTCGAAAAAGGTGCACGGCAAATTTGGGGATGTTCCCGCTGTCTCTGAATGGGATATCCCGAAAGATCTTTCATCCACTTCGTACGTGTATTATTGTGACAATGAAACGGTCAACGGTGTTGAGTTCCAAGATTTCCCATTTGATTCATTCCCTGACACTGAGATTGTCGCGGATATGTCGTCCAATTTCTTGTCCAGAAAGATTGACGTTTCCAAGTTTTCGTGCATCATGGCTGGTGCTCAGAAAAATGTAGGTTTGGCTGGTATCACCATCTATATTGTGAAAAAGAGCATTCTCGAACAAGCAAGCGAGGAAGAGCTGAAAAAAATCGGTTCCCCCATTTCTCCAATCGCGTTCGATTATCCAACCGCTGTTCAGAACAACTCTGCTTACAACACTATTCCAATTTTCACTTTACACATAGTGGATCTCGTTTTGCAGAGACTCATCAAGAATGGAGGGATGGAATATCAAGAGAAATTGAACGTGGCAAAAGCTGAAAAGCTTTACAAAGCTCTCGACGCTTACCCTAAACTGTTTAACTTGCCCGTCGCCAAGAAAGCGAGAAGCAAGATGAATGTCGTGTTCACCATTAACGGCGAAGGTAAAGAGAGCCAGTTCCTCAAAGGTGCAGAGGAGAAAGGACTGAGCGGCTTGAAAGGCCATAGATCCGTAGGAGGTATGAGAGCTTCTCTATACAATGCCGTCACTATGGAGAGTGTGGATCTTCTCGTTGATTATATCAAGCAGTTTGCTGATGAGCAATCATAGGTTGTTATCATTAACAGCGTTAATATAGTAAACAATTTCACATTTTTCTGATTCATCCAGGAAACTGTGGAAAACAGCGGCTTCGTTTTGTGCTATTATAAGTACCACATTCGAACACTGTTCACACAATTTTGAGCCAGGCTTCCAATCTCGCATTTTGACGCTGATGTTGGCGTCAGCTGAAGTGCTATCATCGGAAGGATTTTGGATTTGTAATTTTTCTTTCCACTTCAAAACTAACCTCCTGTCGTTCTCCCGAATAGCCAATTGCAGAGAGCCATCTTGACCACCCGTCACCACCATGTATTCACTGTGCTTAAACCGCTCTATTCTTTTAAAAAACTGACACATTATCTTTTCCAGTTTCATAAGAACGCTCACTTTGGACAACTCGGGTTCGTTGATGCGTTCATCGTTTTCCTTTTTCAGAAACCTTATAGGCAGATGGAAAGAGTGGCTTACGCTTGAAGTCATCGTGATGTGTTCCGTGTAATAAATCCCGATGCATGCACCTGTGGAAGAGCCGTCGGTAGCCTTTCTCTGAAGCCTTATGGAGAGCTCTCCGCTTTCGGCTTTTTCATAATTACGCAATACTTGGTAAAAGGACATTACATTGATCTCCATCGATATGACATTTTCTCGCAAGGACTCTACCTGGTACACTTCAAATAAGGATGTGTCTAATTTACACCAGATTTGAGGTTCGTTCAAAGCTATAGATGCAATGCTTATATGAGACGGTGTAAACCGAATTATAGAAAACCTTCTCAAAGAGCTCAAGATTCCGAGACAAGTCCGAAGCGCTTCGACATTTGAAGTACATATTTTGAGCTTCATTAAGTGGTGTGAGGATGGCACTTGCCTAACTTTTATTATTGATTATGATTCTAGTTAGAATAACTAATACTATGTCAAGCTCTCTAATTACAATAGTACCACCTTTTGGTACAACTGCACTCAAAAAAATGAGCTTTCTTTTGATATGGCCCCTTACACTTCTATTAGTGTATCCAGCTCAAGACTCACCACGAGATAAGCCGAGCGAGGCACGGGGCGGACGTCGGGCTACCTACGAAAGTTAGTTGGACACGTGATTAATCTAGATTCACATCTTCTGATCTGTAATTGTCGAGGACAATTCTGTATATAAAGCTGGGGGAAAACCCACCACTGATTTGTTAGTATAGTTTGCACCGCTGATACTCACACATTGGTTATGTATAGGTCGATATTTTCTGGTACCACATAATCGAACAGAGGGTTGGTCACTTCAGCTTTACCCACCAACGCTGGATCCTGGTACTGTATGACTTTCCCTGAATTACCAACCTCGATCAGGTCGTCCCTGTCAAATGGATAACAAGGGGATAATTTGTAAAGTCCCGCCACGGTAAATACTGGGGTTTTATGCTCTTTGGCGCACTGACATACGCTAGCGACACCAGCACTGGTGACGCATCCACCATTAGCGAAAACTGAACGCGCTCCAACCAAAACTTTGCCCACCCTCGACATAACGGCAAATACAGTACTATCTGGGATAACCACCGTTTCAATTTTCGCTTCAGCCAATTTCCGTGCAAACTCGTGAGCCTGACGAGTATCATTGGGAAAACACTCCGTGACCAGCAC
This sequence comes from Citeromyces siamensis, assembly GCA_003706365.1. NCBI lineage: Eukaryota > Fungi > Ascomycota > Pichiomycetes > Pichiales > Pichiaceae > Citeromyces > Citeromyces siamensis. Next base: position 14,624 of record PPLB01006104.1, read on the forward strand.
TGTGAACTTGCGCTTCAAACGCGCTTGAAGCAGGAAATTTAGCACTGTTGTCGAACCTGAAGAAGGTGTTAAAAGTACTTCATTGTCGTGGATAAGATCCACAGACATCGTTTCAATATTCTCGTGAATAGAAGATATCTCATCAATCAGGTCACGGATACCTTGAATGATGACTGAACGCAAATCCTGGTGGTTACTTTTATGCAATTTTTTAGTTTCTTCGTTAATTTTTTTCTCCGTGTCGATAGACAAGAGCGAAAACATTGAACTCATCATCGTTTTTGATTTTTCCTCTTCCTCCACTTTGCCAATCTCGGAAACTTCATCTTTGATTAATGCAAGCACCCGCCTCACAACGTTGCCGCTGGAAAACTCACGCGGTTGTGCGTATACAAGATTCTTGCCCACCTGTCGTATGAGCTGTAGCAGTTGTTCTGGATGTGTCCACCGTGCCAATGAGATGACTCTCATGAGGAGCTGTGCTGTTTCTATAGCTACTTTATAGGAGCCAGATATCTGTCTCCTTTTCAATTTCGAAACCAATGTATCCACATGGATGTTGATGTCTTTTTCGCTGTTCATAGGTGTGTGTGCGTGGGAAGGAAAAAATTTACGAAAGGGAAACCTGACAAAATGCACTATGCACCTCGGGAGGGTGAAAATATCAATGAAACGTACTGTCACGGAGAACTGCGTTCTTCTACGTGGTTATACAGTTGTAGCTATTAAATTGGGTCAGTATGTTGAAGGTTCCGCCATCCACAAAAAAGTACTGTGAAATGTATTACTCCTATGAGAATCGATGGTGTTCGGTCCGTTGCCATGTATTCTTAAAGCCCTCTTTTCAGTGGGAACTACTCTGATCGGATAAGTCAGCTTAATGTTGACGCGATCATTTTTAGAGATTTTTACCCCGCAGAATCTCATTAAACGAGGCAAAGGTCGACTGTCAATGTACATACTTAGCCAGTAGTATATCTTCTTCGTTATTCTGTCCACAATAATCATTTATCGCCCCAACTCAAACATTTTCACTCATCGAAAAAAGAATTATATGAGTTGGTAGATGCAGATGATGACTTTGGTTCTTCCTGGTTGCCGGACTCCAAGTCGGACTGCCACTCCTCTTCAGAATTCATTGCTGCGTCCACAGAGTCTCTGATATCTTCGAGATCAATGTCATCGTGCTCCGAATATGAATCAGTGCATTCACCAACTTTAAATAGATCCATTTCCAAGATCCTCTGTAGTTTCTTACGCTTCTTCTCCATTTTAGATTTTTCAGCATCAGGAAGCTTTCTCATCGCCTCCTTCATCTGCTCTAGCTGTTTTAACCTTTTGAGTCGCTGTCCCTGCAGGTTTTTGTATTCGTTGTTGTTAGTGCCCTGTTTTTTACTCATCCTATTTCCCTGCGCTTTCAGGTTGGAACCAAAACCTCCCTTTCCACCCAGGAGAGGGACTACTAATTTCAACTGCAAAATGTTGGATACCGCTAAATCAGAAACTGATTTACATGACGCAGAGCTCTTTGACGATGAGGATATAAAATCTTTAAAAGGAAAGAAAACCCGCAGCAAGTCAACTAAAAAGCTTATAGGGTATTGCTTTTCAACATCTATCCGGAACTTAGAGAACCCAGCAAGATCCACAATGACGGTTATCATTTTTCGAGCCCAGCTTTGCATCCATGCACCAATCTGCCAATTTGACGTGTCGTTTTTCTTGTTGCGGAAAAATTTACACCTTTTACCATGAACCGTTCTTTGTTGAGCACTGTTCGCGGTGTGAACCGCATCGCCAGCCTTGCCGCTAGGGTTGCTCGTCCCGTGTTTGCGCGTGGAGTTGCGTTTGATCGTTCCAAGCCACACGTGAATATCGGTACTATCGGACACGTTGATCATGGTAAGACCACCTTGACCGCCGCCATTACCAAGTATCTCTCCAACAATGGAGCTGCCAACTTTTTGGATTACGCTTCCATTGACAAGGCCCCAGAGGAGAGAGCGAGAGGTATCACCATCTCGACTGCGCACGTTGAATACGAGACTGACAAGAGACACTACTCTCACGTTGACTGTCCTGGACACGCGGATTACATCAAGAATATGATCACCGGTGCTGCCCAAATGGATGGAGCGATTATTGTTGTTGCTGCTACCGATGGACAGATGCCTCAGACAAGAGAACACTTGCTGCTTGCTAGACAAGTTGGTGTTCAGAACCTGGTTGTGTTTGTTAACAAAGTGGACACTCTTGATGACCCTGAAATGCTTGAGCTCGTGGAAATGGAAATGAGAGAACTTCTGTCGACTTATGGATTTGACGGCGACAATACCCCTGTTATTATGGGATCTGCTCTTTGTGCTTTGGAAGGCAGAAAGAAGGAGATTGGCGAGGAGTCTATCCAGAAACTACTCGACGCTGTTGACGAGTACATCCCCACTCCTCAGAGAGACCTCGAGAAGCCATTCTTGATGCCAATCGAGGACATTTTCTCCATTTCCGGTAGAGGAACTGTCGTTACTGGAAGAGTTGAAAGAGGTAACTTGAAGAAAGGAGAGGAAATCGAGATTGTGGGCCACAACGACACCCCTATCAAGACTACCGTTACCGGTATCGAGATGTTCAAGAAGGAATTGCCACAAGCTATGGCTGGTGACAATGCCGGTATCCTTCTTAGAGGTATCAAGCGTGACCAGATCAAGAGAGGAATGGTTCTGTGCAAGCCAGGTACCGTTTCCTCCCACAAAAAATTCCTTGCCTCTCTTTACATTTTGACCAAGGAAGAAGGTGGAAGGCACTCTCCATTCTCGGAGAACTACAGACCTCAAATGTTTATCAGGACCGCTGATGTGACAGTTGTCCTCACTTTCCCACCAGGTGAGAACGTTGACCACTCCCGCCAAATCTTCCCAGGTGACAATGTCGAGATGCTTTGCGAGCTGATTCACCCAACCCCACTCGAGCTGGGTCAGCGTTTCAACATTAGAGAAGGTGGTA
>PPLB01006105.1:0-14039 GCA_003706365.1 Citeromyces siamensis
TGGCACATCTTTTGAGCGGATCTCACTAAGCTTTGTAACGGTTGACTCTGGAGCAGAGTATGAATCCAAAGGCTCTTTCATCAATTGGGATAAAAGGAGGAGGTTGATGCTGCTAGTGCTGATAATGAATCAACTATTGGTGAAGTTGATTATGAAAACAGCGAAGCTGCAAATCACATAATCGCCATGACTCCAGGATGCGTTGTCATTTCTCTACCATGAGAAGTGGTTCTAAAAATCTGGTTAATCTGACGGCCTGTGTTGGCAGAGTTAGGAAAGTTTTTGAAATCAAGAAAAGCGTTCAGTTTTGTATTATGGTCAGATTATGCCTGAAGAGATTGTTGGTAAGCTCAGTGTACTGAACGAAGAAGCTATAACAGCCAACGTATCAGATATATATCACTTTATGATCAAAGCCCTAAACGGTATGCCCATATCTCGATTTACATCCTCAAGAGATGACAAGGTGGAAATGTCGTTGATTCAATTGTTATTCAATATATATCGGATAAAGAAAATGGTTACAAACGCAACGGGAGTATTAACCTGCTGGAATCAACGAGCAATAAGGAAAACCAACAAATCAAAGTGCAAAAAATCAGGAAACGGAAGCCGTTTCGTGGAAAATGCCGGGTTTGCCAAAAAGGAGGTAAGCTGATCACTCCTCAGAAGCCGGAGAGCAGGGCTTTGAAAGGTCATGCTGATTTGGCAGACGAGACATTGGTTGGGATCGACAATGTGGTTGTCGATTCGGGTGCCGGAGCAACTGTCACAAATGATCAGATGCTGCTTCACAACTACCGAGACGTCGGACACTGTGGTGTGAATGGTCTTCTAGTCCGACCAACGGAACTCCAATTGACTATCAGAGGGTCTTAAAGATCAGGATTAATAAAAAGATGCACAGATAAATTCTCTTACACCAACAGTGGATTGCATGTTGGTATCACTGTCCGATATGGTAAAGTGCGGCATTCACCTGGATACGTCCGAAATGACGTTACACTACACGGACGGTCACATAAAAATAACGTTTGACAATGATCTAACTTTCGATGGGAGATCAATAGTCAAGCCAAAGGTACTGAAGATTAACAGTATTCATCAAACATTGCTTCTAAAGATTACGACTACTACCAAGAACGGTCCATTCAAGGATTGAAGTTTAATTCAGATGATTTCGATGATTCCCCATGTCTGGATTGCATAATTGGTAAGGCTAGCAAAGCAGATATCATCGAAGGATTTGGTACACATTGATGTTGGAGGGACACCCAATTAATACTATATCATCCTCACCGATGATACGGGTTGGTCGTACATCAGATTCATGAAAAAAAAGATATTCTTGAAACCATTAAGGACTATGTCGCGTTGGCGAATAACCTGTTTGGTTATTCGATCAAGAATATCCTACGCGACCGAGGCAGGGAATATCAGAACGTGCGAGTTCATGATTTCCTGAGAGCCAACGAATGAGACTGACCTTTATATCTTCTCACTCATCAGCATCAAACGACGTAAGTGAGCGAAAAAATCTGGCATTATGTAACGAAATTCGAACTCTTCTCAATTCTGCTAATCTACATGTCGGTGTTTTGGATCAGCCGCAGTCCAATACTAGGATGCATGTCGAATGGGGGGAAAGGACTATTGGATTTGGTTACTCCGCTTTTGATCAAGAGGGTCATTCCTGGTCACCACATGTGCATGAGAATGTCATTCTTCCTGATCTTTATGCATTGGAATGAGCATTCCCCACAAACCATATGCATCCTCTTGCGAGAGTAATTCGTGCATCAAAGGGAGTCAAAAGACTCCAATTAAGTAGCAGCTTCAGGTAAAAGTAATGCATCCTTTATCCGAAAAACTATTACTATTAACGGTTTCGTGAATACCTGGAAAAAGAGAAACTATGAGTGGGGACTATACAACTCAAGCTGCTCGCAGTTCCTCGCATCATCAACATTTATTACAGTAACTTATAATGATTTCGAAAACAAGAAAGGTTTTCTTTTCCTCTCACCCCCCTCAAATCCTATATCTAAGGGAATTGGGTCTATAACCCGGGTTTCAAATCGTTCTTAAAAATCATGAACAGCTTGTTCACTGGCAACATTATCAGGAGTACAAACCAGTATATCATCAACAAAGATGCATGCGATGGTTTTATTAATCCGTAACTACCTTTTTCCATTTTTATAACCACTTTCTCACCTGGCTTTTGTCCACCGAATATGATTCGCCCTCTGGAGGATAAGGAGAATACTTTCCAAATCTTTTCAATTGGAACCTCAATTGATCCTCTCCTAAAGCTTCCCACGAGGCGGTCCCAAGCCCGCTCAAGTAGCCTTGCTGCTCTTACAAAGATTAGCCGGAGAATTTCATATCATACCATGGGCTGAACGTCTCCTTATACGAGAATGGCCTTTGTTGATCACCTCGTATTACCAACCTTCCCTTGCAGTGTTCGTCTTTTTTTGAAAAGACCCACTTTAAAGGTAGAGTCTTTTTCAGAATTTGACAATCACTTGTTGCAAAAGGCTTTCCTGTGATTCTTTTTTTGAGAGTCAATCTCCAATATAATAGCCGCTAGCCACGCATCTGCCTTGTCACAGGATATCGCTTGTTTGAATGATTTAGGCACATGAATATCGTGATAATCATGAATATTTGCTAAATCTGCAGGTTTAGCGATCATATTGGTTCTCAATTCGTCTTTGGCATTAAGATTGTCCCAGTCTTCTGGTCTGCTCTTTTCCTGGTTCTGATAGCGACATTTTCAGAATCAAGATCTGATCCAAGTTTGATGGAATCTCAACGTGCTTGGTTGTCGGTTCTTCCGCTTCATTTTCCTCTGCGAATAAATCCTGATCATATCCCTTGGTCTGCAATCACTTTGAGCAATCGCTTGTTGTTCTGTTTTGCTCCTTTATCCAAACAAACAATTTCGTTTTATTCATCTTGGATGTCTTTTACAGGCAGTGCATCCTCATGACTCCTTGGAAATGTTCTGATATCATTCCATTGATCCACATTTCAAACTCCATCCGTTGATCATTCAAATCAGAGATCAAATTTTGTGTATTCACCATTTCTGGTCCAGTTTCCATTTCATTATTAAATGACGGTTATCTGGAATGACTTCAAAAGCTTCATTTGATTTATCCTGATCTCCATCATCTAGTATACAAATTCCTTGGTTGACGACACATAAATTAGACATCCGAAAGAAGCATCAGTTTTGGGCCGTAAGGCAATCGATGTGCAATTAGAGGTGTTCAAAAACATGCAATCTTTTGTACTTCGGAGTTCTTCTGAACAGGTAATGATACGGTGAATCCTTTATCCTCTCTGTGTATAAGAGAGAACCGTATATACAGCTTTATCGCACACTATTAACTATGTATTTATATAGCAGTATATATAGTTTAAGGAACGGACAAAATAAGGGCCAGCAGATCACTGATCTCACATCAGACAGGAATCTGGCATAGCGATCTGGCTCATTTATACGCAGAAATGTCATATACGGACAGCGACAGACTGAAGTCTGGATAGAGTCTTCGTTCAGACACTCCTACCGACATCATCAAGCATAAAGAAAGGAAATAACGACACATACGACATGGAACAAAAATCAAGACACAGACAGAGTCTGCCGTTTTAGGGATTTTAGTATTTGCTCGGCAGGCTGTGTAACCGGATATGGATTATTTGTAACAGATCATGGGAATATCTAAATACGTCTACTTTCCAGTACTATTTCGGGTAATTTCATAGCATTTTCGTGTTGTAATTTCGTGCACAGCGAAAATAACACTATACTCGGGTTTGATCTCTTGATGGTGAATACCTGCTTTTGCTTGGTACACTTTATCAGAAGTCCTATCGCATAGTATTTATCCAGGAAAGACACCCACTCGACTGTTTTCGCGTCAATTTGGAGTACTAGGCGTGGATGGTCCGCTTAAAATGAGTTTATCATGCTTCCCTCTAGTATTCTCACATTCTGATTTGTAGACGTAAAAGTATAAAGCGTTTCAGTTGTTTCAGATTTTGATGTACACGCTATGATAACAACTCGAGATATATGAAACAACGCTGGAGGAACGTTATTTTGTAATGCATCTTGCGGCGTAATGGCTATTGCAAATTCATCACCAGAGTGGTGCTTGTCCCTATTGCAGTACAGGCCGGTTTTCTAACGACAACCTGGACACAATTATCAATGGTGTTCGACTATGAGGTTTTGTTAACCCACCTGCCATGTGGCCACATTCCCTCTGGGTTTTATTCATTTATTGGAGGGATAAATGATGGTTCCTGCTTTAGCTACTTACTGAAAATGGGGTAGAGGCCAATCATTGGACAACAAACTTCACATCGTTCTAGAACATGACTTTCGATTTCAATTTTACAACCAGAAACAAAAGTATTTAATAATGATGCTTTCGATAGAAGATGAAAGAAGTGGCTACAGAATCCTCCTTTCGCATGAAGTTGTTGGATTGTCCTAACAGTCCAGCGTTTGAATAAATACCAGAACTCAACCACTGATAATCATTTTTTCATCAAGATCAATAAACGCCTCTTCGATTCGCATGACACGCTTTACCTTGAGTTACCTTTTCTGAGGGATGATGATGAGGAATGATAAATGCTATTAAAATAATCTCCCTGTACGTCTATTCTTTTGGAGAGTTCTTCTTCGAGTTCCTGAACATCGAAGACCTCTCTCTTTTCGCCGGAAGCGAATTCCTCCTTGAGGCACCCGGTCCCAATTTCATTATCGATCTCGAGGGGCCCCTTAAAATGCCAAAAGAATCGTCATCGGGAATGGTTGGAGACCCGTTTCTCGATCCAAAATCCGCCAAAGATGTTCTAAACGAGGCGTTGGAAGCTGTACGCGCAAGGGATCTGTTCAAGATCACAGAAACCTTCCGGTCATACACCTGCGGTGCCGACTCAAAGGGAACAAGTGGGTCATCGCTCTCCTTGGTGAAAAATGAATCCAGATTATCGAGTGCCGCCCACATGTGACTGAGAGTTCCATCTTCCTCGTGCACAGATCTACCATCATTCTCGGGCAGGTACCCGTCCCTTTGGAATTGTATCTGTTGATCCTGGGTCGGGTCTGGTTCCTGAGACGCATTGCATGTGGCGAAAACAGCGTGAACGTTGTTCCTCGTTGTCGCAGATGTTATTGCAGGCATGGGAACGGCCCAGCCCGATTCGGAAGGCACCCCAAACAGCGTAGGCGTCGTCTCGTACTGCTTACGCAGAGACTGATTACCCAGACTCATTCTGAGAACGTCGCGGTCCAGATGCGACCCAGAAATGGTTACCGGTTGATCAAGCACCTCTAGAGCCGCTTCAGCACAATCAGTCAGGAGAAGCCGAAGCAGAGGAGACACGAGATCTGCTCCGACGCCGATAAACTGTTCGCTTTGCAAGTTTACCTCGGGCAGAATGTACTTTATAAGAGACAAAGATTCGAGTCGGATCCACTTGATCCTGTTTGATAGCAGTCCTAGCAGGAACACCAAGGTCTGTGCCTCGTACTGTGGGAAAAAATAAGTCGCTATCGCTGCCACGAGTTGTGAGATGGGATCCCTTTTGTTGCGGAACTTGTTTTCCGCCAGCGACCCGATGACCCGGCTGATTCCTGGCTTTTGAGACTCCTCTGCCATTTGGCAGATGACTTGTCCCACCTCGGGGTCAACCTTTTCGCCCCCATCGAGTGCGTGGAGGAGCCGTGGTGCGGATGAGAGCACGGCGAAAAGAAGTCTCGAGTCGCCCGCACCAACTATTTGACTCTCTTTCAGTAGTCCTATTTTGTCCAGGAGCTTCATTGAAGGCTCCCACGTGACGGCAGACCGAAGCCCCACCATCACAGCCTGCTGTAGACCTTGGAACTGACCTTCCCAAAGCTGCGGGAAAGTTGACAGGAGACACGCAACCGTTTCCGGGGAGTCGAGGTCAATCTTGGAAACGAATTTCGAAAGCATAGAAACTGCCTCCATGAACTCGCGCTCGTGAACCGAGGACAGACACGCCACACCTGCCCAAAAGAGTTGTGGGAAGTCGATGAGCACGTTGGCAGGAAGCTCAGCCGTGACAGCATTCAGCGTCATGAGAATCTGTAACGCAAAGCCCTGGATCTCAGGGCTGGCGTCGGCAATGGTGTTGCAAAGCCTCCGGAGCATAGACCGCAGCATTGGTTGGTCCAAAACTTGTAAAAGCGCCCGAAACACCTGGAATGACCGACACGCAACGTGGCGTACCGCGCATGTAGTGGCCCATTCTAAAGCTACACGGCTCCAGTCGGTCTGTAGGTGAGGGAACTGTGCTACAATAGACCGGACAAGCGTATCCATTTTTCTCGGGGTCCGTGCTCCAAGTTCCTCGTACACCCATGGATCGTCTCCGAGGAGAGTATCCGTATCCAAGTGAGGTGCAACCAGGTTGCCCAACAATGCCTTCGCCTGGTTCCGTACAACGGGCACGTAGTGATCCAAGAGAACGACGGAAACGTGGAGGAAAAGTGGCATTCTCGACGAGATTGGCTCAGACACCGCCGACGATAGATCGGCTAAAAGAATCATCGAAACCTGACCCAGAGAGAAGGACAGGTTGTCTATCTGTGCGGGAACCATCGTGGAGGGTTCGATATTCCTCACGAGCAAATCCACCGCAGAAGGTGCCGCTCCGCACACTGCCACAACAACCAGTCTAGCATCACGGAAGAAGTTTTCCGACTCCTGATTGGTTCCCGAAGTCACCAGAAACTCAATCGTTTTTTCCACGTTACTCGGGGAACCACTCGCCAAAGCCACCCATACTGCCTCTGCGTCCTCTCCAAAATGCGCCGTCAGCTCCATCAGGGCGGTTAAAATTGGCTCGGTGACCGTCTCCAATGCCTGAACCCAGGGCAGCATCACTGCAATGAGTTTGCGCCATGATTTCCTGTCAGATTCGAGGATTGCACGCGAAAGCTCACAAACAACGTCCGCCTGGATTTCCTTGTGGGTTGTGGCAAGCTGAGCAGCCAAGGCTAAAAGGGCGCGCATGTATACGGGAGAACATTCGCACAAGAGCGACCGTTTGAACGGGTCAGCTGTAATCACCTCGATGGCGTTTCGACGTACACTTATATCCGGCTTACTGAGGGCGTAAAGTGCCAACGGAATCAGTTTGTGCTGTGGTACTTTGTCCGGCACTTTGCAAATAGCGGCAAAATACCACTCAAAATGCGTATCGTTGTAGCATCGGTTTATTATGAGTGGAAGCACAGATGGCTCGTTTTTCAGCATTCCAGCAAGTGCCTTTTCCCCGTCAACGTAGAGAGACTCGACGTTGTCCTGTTGAAATAGAGAGTCCACCCATTGCATGACTGACGGGATGTCAAAAGACAGCACCGCACTGCGACCGTTATCTTCCACGGATTTTTTTAGCGAAGAAGTGCAGAGTTCGGCCATCGCTTTTGAAGCGGCGATAAACAGCGAAGAGTTCTCCGCTTGCAAAAGTACTTTATCTGCCAAATTGGAAGCATCGACACGCGTTGGTTCATTGATCCACGATTGCAACACAGAAAAACAGGCAGCTCTTGCCTCAAAGGGGAACAAATCATTTCCATCAGCCTCGTGGACTATTTCCACCAACTCAGCGAACCGTGCTCTTAATTTGAGCGACGCCGTTGTCTCTGTGAGTGCCTTCAACCGCTTTAAAAAGGTAATCAGCTTTATCAAAACGTCAGTGTCCGTGTGTGCGAATTTAGTCGCCACTACACACAGCACTGCTGCTGCGTCTTCTGAGAAACACTTGTCAATACACTCCAAGAGCGTCAGGCAGATTGAACTGTTGACGCACGAAAGACCGGCAATGACCGCCTCCCTGACGTCGGAATTGCCAGATTTTAAAAGAGGCAGAACCATGCGAAACACCGATCTTGCGCTGGTCACTTTCTGGTGCTGCAATGTGAGCATCTGTTGTGACCCTGCAGAAGGAATGTGTACTCTTTGTTCGTTAGTGGAGGTTAGAGAACAGCACGCAACCATCAAAAGCACTTTGAACTCCTTCACAATGCGTAACCTGCGCTCACTTTTTTCTGGGGATGCCACAGTGTCGTAAAACTGTACCAACCGGACACAGGCACACGATCTGGCAATAGCAGTTTGTATGGGACATTTGACCACCAGCTGAGAAACGAGCTTTGGGAACCCTCTAAACCACAGTGCCGAGTCTACCCCGTACTCTGACTCGGCAAGAGCCTCCATTGGGTTTTTCTTGTGCATCTGTTTCAGTTTGTCGAGTCTCGTCCTTTCAGCGGAGCTCATATTTTCCACCGGTAAGAATTCAAGGCTTAGAGTGGTGAGTACATGGGTGAGCCGCGTGCCAAACTCAGCGGCATATTTGGATGAGGTTTGTCGGTGTTTTTTACCGCCTTCCTTTGTGAGCGGATCCTCCCTTTCCCCCGTTAGAGAATCTACTTTTACGTCAAATTGAGAAACAATCCTCAGCACGTTCAGACCTTCTCTTCTCACCTGGAAATCGTGAGAATACACAAAGAAGAGCCCATAACCCTCCACTTCGTCCAGAACGTTGATAACGTTCTTTAGCTCCAACTCTTCAGCGACACTCGACAGCTCTCCTTTGAACGTATTAAGCCACGCATCAAGTAGTCTAACCCACACCTTTAAAAGGTCGATGTATTGTTTAGACTCGATGTAGGTATGCACAATATCGCCATCGAGCTTAAACGCATCTTGTGCGAACGCGATGATGAGCACTTTTGGATTCCTTCTCTTGACCAGCTCCAAAAGTGAAGAGACGCTGGTCTCAGACACATGTGGGTCATTGTGGATGCAGTTCCGACACAAGACACTCACCAGCTTCCTATAGGGGATTCCACTGAACGTCGCAGCCATTGGAACTGTTCGAATAACTTTGGAGAACAGGGAGCAGCTCCTTTCGTGAGAGGCAGATGGGTCACCGGACCCAAAGAGAGGCGATTTCAGCTGGTTCCAAAGCCCTGATCCGGTACTACGTTGTCTCTTATGAGCTTTAACTTCGTTCAAAGTTTTTGCGCCGACTTCACCGTCCAAAACATGGAATAGTCGCATGAGAATACGGCACACCTCCTCATGTGCGGAGTCCAATTTCAAATCACCGAATGAGTCGGCCAACTGCTCTTTCCAAATCACAGAATCTATCGGGAAAGGTGCTATAGTATCGCCGTTACTCAGATCGTGCAACAGCCACAAGTAAGCCTCAACGGCAACTGTCAAAGTGTCGTGCTGAATAGAGTCGACAGACACTTGGTTAAACCCCGTTCTCATCAGAGGAAGAATCAAATGTTCCAGGGAGAAATTTGTGTGTGCAACAGCGATTCCGCGACACATTTGCACAGCAGAGATACTCGCATCCCCTTTGAGTGTATTAGGAGCAAGGATTACGCTCTGGATTATATTATTGAGCTGCCGGGTAGTGGTATTGAGCGACTCAGGACACCGGTAGATGTACACCCACACGAGTCGGGCGATACACGTCATGGAGTTAGACTTGTCCTGGTTTAGAGACTTGGGCTTGCTCAGCCGACGCGTACAACTATCCACTACTGAAAGCCACTCTTTTTGGAACATCTCGCGCGGTGCTACTGAAAGGGCCGCGGTGTGAAGTAACAACGCTGCTGACGCAAGCGGGCCACCGTCCATCAACGATGCTGTCCTTTCCAAGATCATCTGCATGGCGTCAACCCACGTTGGGTGATTAACTTCAGCAGTTAAAACGCTTGCCAGCGGCAAAAGAAGATATGACAGCACCTCGCAGTAGGACACAACAACGCTGTTCATCTGACAAGCAGAGAAGAATTTGGATACACTTTTCATAAAATCGGCTCCCTCTTCAAACGCCTCCAAGGGGAAGCTCTTGATTTTTAGGTACTTCATTCCGTGGATTAGCAGGCTCAAACTGTCCTGGGATTCAATTTTTCTCTCTGAACCCGTTACGCACGTCACTATCCCATGTGGGAATTTTTCCAGGTCCTCGATGAATCGATCGCTCACATCTACAAACCTTTTCTCAGACATAATCCCGAGAAGCTCGGCAAAAATGTTCCAGTTACAATACCGTATATGGCTTTCGCTTAATATAGAAGGATCAGAAGCTTTAAGCTGCGAATAAACCACATCCTCCAGTTTATCGGACAGATCAGGCCCAAAGGTTTCGAGTGGAGTCTGTTTCACGATTTCAATCAGTGTCCTGCACAGTATGAATATGCTAATGAGTGACTTTCTCTCTGCCTGCAAAGCAGTCTCCCTTGCCAATACCAGCTGCTGTTTTAAATCGCTCATCATCTCTATAGAGCTTTGTCTGTTCTGTTCTGTATTTTCCTGCTTAAAATGCTGAGCCGCCTTTTCTGCAGCGTTAGCAGCCATAGATGCCACCTCACTTTTAGATTTCCGCCAAAACATCACGGAATCAATCACGGGTTTAGGCTTTATCCGGGAAATATGGCCCAAAGATCCCATTATTCGATCGAATGACGGGTCTACACCTTCTGACAAAAGATCGCTTATCGGAGGATCTACGCTAAGTGCATATTCGTTAAGGCAAACGTTGAGTTTCCTCTCTGCATGTCTCACAAACTGCGTAAACAATATATGCAGTGTATACTCAGCGGGCGTCTTCTGCTCCGATTCCAAATCACGTCTGCTCATACGCGGTGTCCTACTGTTTGATGGCGAGGAAAGAGTTACTTGCGGCGACTCATAAACAGCTTCGCTGGGCGTCTCTGGAGTCTTTTCCATGATGTATTATTCCACGCGCCACATCCAGACACCTTGATCCAACCCGATCCAGCGCTTCTCAATGGAGCTGCTTTTCGCTTGAGCTGTGCAATATTTTTTTTTTTTTTTTTGAATAATAGAAATTGAAAATGTTTGCTACTTTTAGAACCTAAAGATTTCACGGTTGGGAAATGAGAGAAAGTCGAGTCAGGCAGAAGATCCAACACCCGCGGACGGTTATAGCAGCTACATCAGCTCAAAATGACGACTCTATTACATTAAATCTATGATATTAGGCACGGTTCTCCGTGGAAGACGCCTCTTGCACTTCCGATGCTGCAGCCTCAGGAGTGGCACCCTCTGGGGACTCCTCATCCGGACGCTCATCCTTGTTCTGGTATGACTCGAAAGAGTCGCTAACGGATTGGTTGTCGCCCTTGACTTCGTCCTCGTAAATGTTGAGCTCTTTGGCGGTTCTGAGCACGTCTCTGGTGGAGAGGGCTGGAAGATCATAGGAGACAGCGATAGGATTCTTACCATCAACGTGTGCCTGAGCGAAAATGATGTCCACCTCTTCCAACGTTCTACCTTTAGTCTCGATGTACAAGAGCCACACAAAGGGGATGAAACCAAAGTTGATGCAAGCGAAAAAGAGGTATGTACCCCATTGGATGGAAGAGATCATCACTGGCACAACCTGCACGATGGTAAAGTTCATGAGCCAATTGCATGAGGTGGAAAGACCGTTGGCCTGAGTTCTGATTCTCATGGGAGAAACCTCCGCAGGGTAAAGCCAAGGCAGACACAGCCACGTGGCACCGAAAAAGGCCAAATAGAGAAAGATTCCAAAAGCAGAACCTTTGGCAGCTTGCTTGGCCTTGTTTGTACCGGGACTCAAACTGGTTGGAATCAAACACGCAAATACAATGGTCATAGAAATGGCCTGTCCAAGCGATCCCCACAGGAACAGAGGTCTTCTGCCAACTTTTTCAACCAGCCAGAACGCACTGCAGGCAAAAATGGCGTACACAATGATGGTGACACCGGACAACACCATGGCAAGCACTCTTGGATTACCAATAGATTGCTGGTAGAGCACAGGGGCGTAGTAAATGACGGCATTGCAACCTCCAATTTGTTGCATAAATTGGGATGAGGATCCAAGGATAACTCTTCTAAAATGCTGTGTTTTCCCACCTGTGAACAGCTCTTTACTGGAAACCTTTGTGACCGACTGTTGTCTGATGTTTTCCCACATGGTTTCTCTCTCGGCGATGCAAATATCATCATCAATCGATACGCCGTTCAGAGCGGCGACAACTTCGGTAGCCTCGTCTACGTAGTTGTGTGCCAAAAGCCAACGCGGGGATTCTGGCAAAAACATGAGACACGAAAACAAAATAATGGCAAACACAATCTGAAAAGAGATGGGGAATCTCCAAGCGACACTGTTGTCGATAAAATCGAACCCAAAGTCGATCCAATACGCAATGACTGTACCGATAGCGATCATGGAGGCCTCAAAACATATCAGCGCACCTCTGTTTTGTGGTTTGGAAGTTTCCGCCTGCCATGCAGGGATTGTAGCAGTATTCATACCGTTACCAATACCGCAGATGACTCTTCCTATGATGAATTGACCCAACTGCCAATGTGGTTTGAAAGCGACAATCATCAATATAGTACCGATACTCATAATGACGGCACCGGTAAGCATCATTTTTCTTCTGCCGAAACGGTCACCGTAGAACATGGCGAAAAGGGAACCACCAAGGCATCCAAGTTCGTACACCGCTGTAACAGTTCCCTGGATGGTGGAGGCGTGAACATCATTGGGGAATCTCTCTTTGGTTGGTGGGAACTCTGCGTTAAAAGTTTTTCCAGTAATAATACCGGACATCACACCCTGATCGTAACCGAACAGAAGGAACCCCATGGTGGATGCAAATGTAATTGCGTTGAGCAAGGTTTGGCCCTGCATACCCAAGTATTTTTTGGCCATATTTGCAAGATGCCAAAAGTGGAATCGCAGCTCTCTTATAAATTTTGCAAGGGCAAAGCACCGTGATGTCATAGCTGCATAGTTGTTCCAGAGGTGCACAAGTTTTTACTAGCCGTGCACCTGTGATACTGGGACGCCCATGCGTAATACAATCACAAAACCCGTGCACATGGGAAAAATGCATGTACAAAAAAAAATAATGCATGCATCAATATGCAAAGCCAAGCTTCTTACCCTCTTTGACAAGCTTTTTCACAACCGATCCTCATGTAAGTACAACAAAGCTTAACTGATCTCTATTGATGCCGGGTAAACTTTTTTCCGACCTGCTTTTTCTGAATGTTTTTACAAGACCCTTCTTCGACCCCACGCGGGGCAGCATTCGCGAATTACGTAGTGGCAAGCATACAAATGCCGCAATGGGAAAGACCTCCCAGCGGTGAAGTTGTAAGTTTGTGTGGGTGCTAATGAACAGGAGATACAGTTCATTCCGATTGGTGACTATTCCAAATTTTGGCTGTTTTGGCATCGCTTTTAAGGGTCCTCCCAGGAATCTGGGGCAGACCGATGATTGTGGGGGGTGACGTCAGGAAAAGCGAACGGTGACGTTAACTTCCTTTCGTATCTGCAAGCATACGTCACAACGTTGCAGATCGCCGGTGATGAGTCGCTCTTGTTAATGTTTCCGCTTGGGTGCTGAGTTCGCACTGCTATCGTTTGCGTTTTATTGTTAGCCGTCAAGATTATAGCTACGATTATAATCTTCTGTTCTTGTCCGCAGTTGTAGTGTCGAGAGGACAGATGAGTGCATCATCGCAAAGGCATGTGGTGCCCAAATGTTTCGAACCTAACTGGTTTTCAAGTGAGTGCGTCTTGTATGAGCTATTTTACTGGAAATTTGAGACTCAATCTAGTTCTTTTTGCGTAAACTCGCGTGATATGTCCTGTTTTGTGTTATCATCCATTAGAGGTGTTTGAATAAAAACAATAGAATATGTCATTGATCAAAGTTTTCAGTATATTCTGAACAAGAGAAGGAAAAGGTTCAATTACGTATCAGTCACAGACTTGTCGTTTCTGATACCTCGACACTCTTCGGTTCAACCGAACATGTGTGAACTAAGCGCTTATCTTCACCTACCATACGATGAGCTCTTGTTTTATTTATTTTTTTTTTCCATATCACTAAGCTATGTTACATCGCATCATGCAATGCAACTCGTTTTTTTTTTTTTTTTTTTTTTTTT
>PPLB01006106.1:0-17630 GCA_003706365.1 Citeromyces siamensis
ACAATCATGAGGTTGACAGATATTCAGTACATTTCAGTATGATACCAAAGTTCTGTTCTGGACGGGAAGCGTTCAACATCGAGAAGGCTCAACTCACAATGAGAAGCCGTGATCAAGAAAACATGCTAACTTTCGTGTCATCACATACCAGTGGAGATAAAGCGATGATACTTGTATCCAATGAGTGTATCGAAGACACATTTATCTTGGAAAAAATCAATGTTTGGCTGCCTTGTCGCGTTCTTGAACATACGTTCACAGATTCTACACACAGGAGACCATTTCAGTATACAAAAACAGAATCTGGAACACGCAATTCATTCTGAAGATACCAGACCAAAGAAGTCTCGAAAGACCAGCGTTCAGCTTGTGGATAGAGACTGGAGCACAAGAATTCTCTGAGGCATCAGTAGTTTTCCGGAGCAAACTCGACAATGTACATGTTCTTGACGAGGGAAACCTCATCGCTAAAGCACGCACTTCAGACGAGAACCTTGTTTTTGCAACTGGAAAGCTCCCTGATGGTAATTTGATTTTTAAAACGTCCCAGAAATTGAAGAAAAACGATGAAATCGAGCTCATAGTGCCATATTCCCCTAAAGTGGGTGAAGATGGTTTGCTGGATATCAAGGTGGAGCTCAGACTAAAGAATTTAGAAGGCACAACATTTACCAAAGTGATGAAAAAGATCATAGATAGCTCTCTGAGCATTTCTGTGACTGTGCAAGACATATTTAAAGGACCATTTCTATATTCGAATTTTGCAGTAGCTGCCACGATTGTTGAGAAACCGGTGAGATTGATTTCAACCACTTTACGAAACGTCGAGTCAAAGGGATTTCGGATCACTTGTCCACAGCAAACAAAAGATGTCCTTGCCTTATCGGACCAACCTGCTTTTGCGGTGTTCAAGATAGAAAAGACAAAAGAAGAAGAGTCGCCAGTTTTGGTGCTAAACGTCTCTTATCGAGATGTTAAAGATGAGGCCATGGAAGTACTGGTATGGCTGTTCGAGAAACAACTCACGAATCCTAATCTCACCAGGTATTCGAGGCTTTACCGAGCGATAATTGAATCGTTACCGATCAACCTTCATTTTTTCGCTGCTTACAAAAAATTCAAACTTCATGCAGATGATTTTGATTTGAATACCGCGCTTGAAGTTGTTAGTTCAAGAGATCGGACAGATCTCACAAATGCAATGGGACTCTTATTTAGTCAGCTCTCGAGACAGTCGATAGTCGAGATAAACGAACTGGTACTTGAGTCTGTTGACAAACGCCTCTTGATAAAAGTACCAGTTCCTGTTATCCACTATATTCATCGAGTGGAGTTTGAATTCGATGACCAACGGGAGTTTGTTGTTGGAAGTCCTGTGCCAATGACCCTTTCAATCGAGACTATCACATTTTGGGGTAAATATGACAATCAGAACTCAACGGAAAACGTGTTAAACGATTCACAAAAGGATATGGTCTTACAGCGAAACAGTGAGAACTTTACTTTTGAGTTTCACGTTTCCGATGACTGGATTATCAGTGGCTACAGTCGAATTCATCACAAAGTTGACACAAAATCGAAAATATCAAAGAACAAACCCATAGAACTTCAGCTTATCCCACTCAGAGTGGGTAAGATCAAATTTCCCCCGGTGGAAGTCAAGCCTTGTGACACAGATGGGAGACAGGTCATCATGGAAGTGGACTACGTCAATAGCTCAGAAACAGTGGTTGTTGCCTCAGGTTTAAATAAAGTGACCTGTTCTCTTTGAATCATCTAATACTGGAAAGAAGAGAGAGAGGAGTCGGTTTGGCACTAACAATATCTGGTTCAATGCCTTTCTCTCGCAGATATTCCGCTGTTGTGGGACCTATCGTGGCGATTTTACAGTTGGGCCTGTTTTCAACCATAAACTCGACAATCCGTTCCGTACCCTGAGGCGAGAAAAATACAACCCACTTTGTCGATGGGGACTGATTGAAAGCTTGGGTAAACCGATAGCCAATTTTGTCCATGGGCAGCGTCTTGTACACCACTTTTTCAACCAATCCGAATCCATTTGCTTGAAGAGCACGAGGAATGACATCGCGTCTTGTCTCGCCCGTGAAAAATACCACACTTTTATCATCCCCTTGGAACAGTCTGTCTGCCATTATGATGTCTGCGAGCAATTTCCCGTTTCCCGCTTCAATACCTCCTCTTACATCCTGAAATTCAATTTGCGACAAAAGTCTTCCAGTAGCTTCACCCACGGTATAAATCGGCTTACTGATTATAATGTTATACAGCTGAGCATTCTCATATCTCAGACCAGCAAGAGGTTCCATGAGCGCCTCTACAGCCCTCTGGGATGTAACTATGTACGCTTTGACGTTTGCCGAGGATTCTAAAAACGACTTGAGCTCGTTCGGGTCTCGGTGCACGTGATCCAGAAGAGGTACAAACTTGACAACGAATCCATTATCGGAGAACAAAGACTCATAAGGATCCTGAGGCTCAGTACTATTCTTTAATAAGAGTACACCAGGCATAGCATATATATATAAATTATATATCGTAATGTGCTAATGTCAGAAAGGTTCCTGAAGGATGCCCGAGATGCGCCTCAGTTAACTCGAACCTCCAATGGAGGCATTTCAGCGATTTTTAAAGGGCTGAAAAAATCATTGGGAGCATCTAGTACAGAAAAAAAAGCCATAAAGGTGAACCCTGTTATTGTAGGCGGTAGCAGCGATCAAGAAGCGCAGCTTAAACGGCTTTATGGCAAAGACCTAGCCAAGAGATCTGAAGCCGCTTTGAGCTTGAGCAAGTCCGTGGAGTCTCTCTCCGTCTCGTCCATTCCTGAAATTTGGTACGGCGCGAAAGATATGTTGCTGTCCAGTAATCCACAAAAGGTGAGGCTACGTGCCTTGATGTTGTTTAAGTCATGTATTGGGAAAGATGATCTAAACTCAGTGCCAACCAAGATGTCATATTATAACGACATTATAAGCTACTGTCAGTTGCAAGCGGGCCTTGACGAGAATTTCATCCAGTTCATGGAATGTCTCGAGATTCTCTCCGATGGTGGACATCGTATCCAAGAACTCTGCATGCATGCACAGAGACCCCTGTCAGGATTACTGGTTGATGCTCTGGGAAAAATCTCGTCCAAAGAGGCTTATCTTCTCGACTACATCGTACGATGTCTTACGTATAACCTCACGGCTTTTAGCGGAGACCAGGTCTGTGCTCTCGTTGACCAAGTTATCACGACAGCAAGTCGCATTCGAGAACCGCAGTTTTTGAGGCGATCTTTTATTATCCTGGATATAATGATAACGAATGAAGCAATTCAACCAGAGTCTCTAAAGCGCTATCTTAAACTTGTGATGGAGTATTCAGTGGCTGTTAGTGATGCAGATGTAAATCAGTCATTGACAAAATGCATCGCCGACTGCCTGACCAGCGACAATCTTTGCCGTACAGCGCTTTGGACTATCTGTCAGCTGGTGGCTAATGAAGATGCCGATGTACCAGATATTTCCGTGGGGTCACTCAGATGTATGCGTCGCCTTATTGAAAACGACTCACAGTGCTTTGTTACAGAAACAAGACCCCACACTCATTCCAGTGAGCTTGTTCATCAATATTTACGAGAAAGCATAGGTGTGTTACTTTCCTCCGTTTGTACAACAGCGGAAAAGGGAGATCTGGTTATCATAAGAGAGGAGATGGAGTTTTTCGTATACCTTCTGGATCCTCAAAAAGAAATGTGGCACATTTTTACGATACCGCAACTTGGCCCGACGATATGGTTAACAGTTTCCAAACTGCTGAATTGCTGTGATGAAACACTAATCACACTTCGTCTGAAATTGTTGGATAACCTCCAAGATCTGGTTGAGTCAAGCAAATTAGACGATTCGTGGGAGAACTTGATGTCACTATTCGAAAAGCATTATGATCATGTTTCCGAAAGGAACGCCAACTTTGTGATCAACCAACTCGATCAAAATCTATGCCTAGTAATGGGAGTAGCTGATGGTTGGAAAAATCGGTTGACAAACGTAGCTGATCGTTTTTTCACTTATAAGTTCTCAGATTACACCAAGATTCATTTGCTCGGAGTTATCAGAAGAGCTGAGACGTACGCAAGAACGCTGAACGAACATGGAGATGACTTGTACTCTCAAGTGATCCTATTCAACTTTCTAAAAATCGAGAAGAATATATCGGACATGGACGAGTTTTGGGTCGAAATATTATCAGGACTGAATATCAAAGTATTTCAGGAAACAATGGATCGCATAGTCAAAGAGTTTTTCGTTTATTCGAATAGAGAGTATCTGGTGAGAGGGCTCATCACGGTGTTCGGAAGAGGTGTTCAGAGCAACACCAAAGAGGGGGCACAGAAATGTGAAACGTTAACGAATGCGCTTTTTGCGATATCCAAAGAGGCTTTAAAAAGACGCGAAAGTATGTTGGTTCTCTTAATATGCAAATTGATGGTGAGACTTAGAGTATCTTTCAAAGGTCATATTTATCTGACTAATCCCACGGACATTGAGGGTTTATCGGATACTTTGGGTCGAAACTTACAATTTTCTCCTGATGCAAAAGATCAGTTTTCTTGGTGGTACCCTGAAGACCTCCCATACCTCGAGCAAAAGTACCTTGATACTCCTAATGAGTTTTTGGAACCCAAGAGACTCGCGATAAACGAATGGTTAACCCTTATTCTTTACGTGATGGACAATTTTGTCGATTGGGAATGCTTTTCATTCATCTGGTGTCAATTTTGTCCGCAGCTTGCGAACATGCCGCTCTTTCATTCATGCCAAGTACTCATCTCAGAAGTGAGGAAAAGGATGTGCGATCAGCTTATGCTCAAACTACCACCAGCCATAAATTTCCCAAAAGGCGTTAGCAAGGGAGATTTGCAAGTGGCCATTGTGCGTACCGTTAGTGCACTATTGGCGTACCATCAATCTTTCACAACTAGCGATTCGCACCATCTTCTGCAAGCACTACTGGTGGGACTTTCTTCTTGGGAGAAAACAGCCATTCCTTGCATCAATTGTCTTACCGTGTGCTGCTATGAAATTCCTCTTTCGGTCGTTAAATTTCTTTCTCCTATACTAACCACGCTTCAAACCCGAATCACCACTAATTTTGCCAGTAGCCACATCTTGGAGTTTCTATCCGGACTGGCATATGTTCCTGCTATGACTGCCAATTTCAATACGGAAGATTTCAAAAGGGTTTTTGGTATCGCTTTCAAGTTTATACAGGGCGCACGGGACTCAGACTCACCGCCGCGCCCTGTTGAGCTTCCTGGACTCCATGATGAAGTGAAGATGGAAACCCAACCTTCGACCCAAGTTGTCAGCAATCCAAAGCTCACAAAGTATAATGTTTCGCTTGCGTATGAGGTAATCGGTAGTTGGTTTCTGAAAATGAACTTCGACCAACGTCGTGAGATTGCACCTTTCGTGACTAGAAATCTCCGTTTGCTGGCGTCTGATGAACACAGCTTCGTATACCTCGATTTGATCTCACGTCTCACGTACTCCGATGGTTCCGTTAGTACTTCCGGTTCCGTTTTTTCGGCCAAGGACCTTTCTGGGAAAGACAACAGATCTTGGATCTCCAAAGCTGCTGTTCTGACTGTCGCCACTAATAAACAGAATGGAGCTTCGGTAATTTGTGTACGACGTCCAACTTGTGTGGCAAAGTTCTATCTACAACCTGCCTCTAAGGGGTTTTATGCTCCCGAGTACTTTATCCGTCAATTCGCATTGGGAGAAGGATTGCGATTGATCCCAGAAACAGAGGCTTTCCATAGAGCGATTAGTATGCTTGACAGGGTTCCTGTTGTTGAATTTCATAAAGTGGGTATTATATACATGGGCCCAGGACAGGATACCGAAGCCGCGATTCTTTCAAACGTTGCCGGCTCTGAACCTTATCAGCGGTTTGTCTCCGATATCGGAGATCTCATTAGACTCAAAGACAATACTGATTATGTCGGAGGGTTAGATACTGTAAACGATAGCGATGGGGAGTTTGCATATGGGTGGGGGAATCAAATAACACGTCTTATATTCCACGTGACGACAATGATGCCCTCGCATAAAGAGGCTGAGTTTCTTGCTTTGAAGAAACGGCATATCGGAAACAACCACGTCAATATTTTTTGGGACGAGTCAGGTTTTCCTTTCGATTTCAACATTCTCAAATCGCAGTTCAATTTTTTGAGTATCGTTATTTCTCCCATTTCTGAATCTAACACGAGGTTCTACAAAGTGAAAGCTTTCCGGATTGGCGGTGTGCCTGCTGTTTTCTCTGCCTGTCATTTCAAAGTGGTAAAAGAGGATAATCTGGCATTATTTGTACGAAATCTTTGCATTATCGCGGATCAGTTTGCCAAGGTTTGGTTTTCAGACGGAGAATGCATGTCCAACTGGATCTACCGTACTAAACAGATACAAGCTTTATTTGAAAGAGTCGAAAATGAAAGACTGAATTAAAACACTAATCCGGCAATACTTGCTCACTTAATGAAATAAGTTTTTCAATGCTCGCCAGATGTTTGGAGCCCATGTTTTTCTCCGACAATTGTCTCAGATACTGTCTGATTTTAACTGTCAACTGCTGCTTCAACTTGTAGTCCTCAATGGAGCAAATCATTTTTTGGACGACATAGTTGGCAAAGGGGTCTTTGATCATGAGTGCCAAATTTGAGTCTTCACTCACAAGTTGCTCCTCGGGATCGCTATTTTCAGAGAGCATAGTTTCAAGGAACCTTTTCTTGGTGGACGGGTCGCTGAGGGTTATGCATTTCTCAACCACATTTGACGCAAATTTATGCTTGGAGAATGGGACGAGGTTGGAGATAACACATTCAATAATTTGTTGTCTTTCGCCCGAATTATCGAGCATATGCTGTATGACGTAGTTGCCAAACTGATCTTGAATCAGGTTAACATAGTCTTTGGACAAGTTTTGCAATATAAAGTCTTTTTCTCTTTGTTTACATTGCTCCAAAAGCCGTTGAATAACCCTGCAACCATATGCGTTGCGAGAAAGAGGAATGATATGATTCTTCAATGAATCGAAAATGAATCGCACGTTATCGATGGGTAATCTCTCGATGATGATCTGAACAACGTGATTGCCGTTCTGGTCTTTAACCAGTGGGTATATACAGTCTTTGAGTTCCAGTGCAATCCTCAATTGTTCTTCAATACTACTGTGCTCCACCGCTCTTTGTACTACTCGACAGCCATACATTTGCAAAGAGAGTTCTTTGATGAATCCTGCCATCGAATCGAGAAGGTGGCTCTTTTGAGAATCGGAGCCATATTCGAAGTATTTTTGGATTACATAGTTTCCAAACACATCTGTCATCAAATCGAAAGCACCATCTTTGATATCGTTGAATATATCATGTTTATCCTGTTCAGAAGCCACCACTAATTGTTGTTGGATAAACCTGGATCCGTGTTGGTCATGGGAAAACTCATTACCATGTCCCTTGATCGATTGTAACGTCCAATTTTTGGAGTCTTTGGTTTGGCGAAACTCTTCCAGCAGAGGAGACCTCGATGCAAATCTACTGTTGGTGCGTTTGTTGTTTGCCCTTTTGTTTGAACCGGGGCTACGCTTCTCGCTGCTCTTTGGCCTAGGTATATCTTTTGCCGTTGGCTGGTACATGCTGTAGCGGGCAAAAGGAGGAGGAGGAGGAGGAGGAGAGGAGATGGAAGGCTGATTGGTTTCTGTTTCTTCTATGGCATTTTCTTCAACAACCCCGTTCGAAGGGAAGGAATGAAAAGCAAGAGGATTAGGGAAGCCGTAGCCAAACATGGGCCCGAAATTTGGGTAAAAACCTGACCCGTCAAACATATTAGGACCAGGAACAAAAGGGTTAGACGTTCCAACTCTCCAGATATTGCTTTTACTTGCAGTTTGTTCCTTTTCCGACGAAATGGACGCACGGCGCTGCTGAGGTGAATTGTTGCTAAAAGACTGGTGTCTCGATACAGAAGGTGTATTCAACAATGACGGATTTTCCCCATTTAGAAAACTCTCTCTGCGAGACTTGATTATGTCTTCGTTAGAATTGTTTTTAACATTGTTACCAGCTAACGATAGCTTACCCAGATTTAATTCCACGTCTTTTGTACGCTCACCAATTGCTGAAAATTTCTCTAAAAAAGAACCGCCTCCTCCGTACTGTCCTGGTAGGTTCCCCGCTGCTACTGAGGCAGCCCCGCCGAAGATGGTGGATGGTCTACGGGAAGATTGCGACGGATAGTGGCCCAAAGGTGCGGAGATAGCAGAAAACGTCTCGTTGTTCAAGTAGTCATCGGTTTCTCTGGTGAATCCAAACCCGCCAGTACTTTGCATGAAGGATGATCCGATGTTAAGGCTTGCACGCCTCCCGCCGTCCGTCACGGACGCCTTGGACAGGAGGCGCAGCATAATATTATTGTCGCTCTCGCCTGGTTCGCATTCCCACAGGTTTTCTTGATGTCAGTTCGAATATAAGGTGTGTGAAAACCACTTACGACTCGTCATATTTACAGGTTGGCGTGAAGATGGTGTATGGAGTTTTTTTGCAACCGCTCCAGATTGATTTAAGAAAAATGGAGAAATGGAACTATCTAGATATCACGGAAAAAGCTTTCCGGCTACTTTATAAGACTAGCTCTAATATGGTGCGACCAAGAGTAGGTCCACTTTCGACTAAACTGTTAAATGGGGACCGGAATCTACCGCCGTTAATGAGTTTAAGAGATGATCTACCCAAAGATGTGGCAGAAGCACCACGTGAACTGGAACTATTGCCTGTGAAGTTTTGTAAATCAAACCTTCTCAAAGTTTCGACCAAGAACTGCTTTTTAGTGAAGGAGGATTTCGAGAATCTGCTCCCTCCAGAGTTTGAAAGAGTTTTCAACTACGATAGGCTACCTTTTGATCTGATCAAATCGCGCAACCCTGATAACTTAGTTTTCGCAAATGGATATTATCTGTTGTTTCCAGGTTTTGCAGAGGCTGCTACATTTTGGTTGGAAACGAGGTATAAGTCACTGGATAGCCAGCGCATGAGTTTCCATTTCAGTACGACAGAGGCAGAATTGTCGTCTATGTACTTTGACAAGGTTAGCTTGAAGCTATCAAAGTACCTTAATATCAAAGAATATGACAGGGGGACAGAGGATTTTCTCTCGATGCTTAAATACAAGAAACCAGTGGTTCATCTGGATTCTTCGAATGGAAGACAAGCAAAGAGTCCTGTTGCAAGGGAGAACGTAGTTTTGCTGAAGCAAGTTCCCAGTCACGTTACTGAGCAGGAACTTTTGGATATTTTCTATGATTACGACATCAACGACGATCATATGGTGCAAAAGATTACACAGGACAGTTTCCGCAACAATTGGATAGTGGCGCTCAATGATAGACAGGACGCTGAAAGGCTGGTAAACCAGGTTCATGGCAGGCATCTCTACAATGATTCAAATATGCCGATCATATCAGCCGAGATCCTTGATTAAAAGATACCGTTTTTTACCGGTTGTGAAATGGTGAATCAAAGCTCCCATTGTCCACGCAGGCATTTCAGAACCGACACTTGCCTTTACCTATACAATTTTTGACGTAAGGTGAAGCTAAACTATTACGGTTGGTGATGCCAGATATTTGGGGAGATCACTACAAGGATATTGTGCTGGATTCAATACACAGAAGGCCGAGCGGGATCTTTTGTGTTGATCAGATCTTGTTAGCCCGCTCCTTCTCAAGAAACTTATGTAAGGTTTGATTTTAGCAGATGATCCCTTTTCAGACTGAAGTCTAACAGGGTTAATGAAAACGCTAACTACAGAAGCTTTCCGTGGTCAACATATAGAGATCCAATATATGAAGAACTGCAAATTAACAATATTGGATATGGCTTTTTCTCATTGCTTGTATTGATATGCCAATCTAGTTGACCATCGTATCGAACATGCGAAAAAGAGCGGCTCAAAGTCGCAATTAAAAGTCCGAACATAAAGAGTATATAATGCTTGGAGCTTTGGAATTTCCATTTTGATGTATGCCTACGGAAATAACCCAAGCTGAAGTAGCTAAAACTGTTGATTTCATGACGATGCCTTCGATGACCTGAGATATATCCAACAATGTGGCCTGTCTGTTGTAGTGAGGACGGGGGAGTAACGTGACAAAGACCGGGACTACAAAATCATTGCATTTCATGTATAGTTTCTGATACGACTTGTAAATTTTAGTGTGTCCGTCGTATTCAGCTAAGAGTTGACTCGCCATCAACGTAACCAGTTATATCAATGAGACCACTTGAAAGATTTCCATGATTATCTTAGAAGGGAATTAAATCGAAATCGGAATAAAAAGCTACGAAATATTTGATATCTTGTGGCCCCAGAGTCCTCACTCGGAACGAATGTGGACAGCTTCTCATTAATGGTTTCAGTCGATTGGACTGACTTGAAGCCTTGGTTGTTCACTCGAGCGCGTGGATTCGACATTGACTTACTACAATAATAAATTTGCTGTGTCGATCTCTATGTACTAGTCAGTCTATATGGGTGTTCCGTATGTACCATATCAACGTGTCAGAAGAGCAAAATCGATGAACCATGTTTGCTTGTGTAGAATTTTTTAGAAAATGGGGATAAATAAACCTCACGTCAATAAATACTAGACACAATCTCTATGGAGGTTCAATCCTGCAAACGTGACACAGTATTTATCTTAGAACCATGCTCAATTCTTTGGCTGTGCATCGAAATCGACTCACCAAAGGTTTTTTTTTTTCTTTTTTTAAGTGACGATCCTCTGTATTCCAGGGCCAAAGTTTATTTCCTTGTTGTAAAGGGTAACTTATCAAATAAAATGAGATGTGGTGATAATACAACCAATCCTCTATCACGAATTCCTCGATGGATGAATTTCTAGTCATGACATTGAAGTTGAGCAACTTTTGTAGAATCCATATCTTTCCTTTACTCTAATTTCGGGCTCCTTTCTTATCATTAACATTCTTTCTAAGCCTTCTATGTAGGTTAAGGTATTCAATACATGAGACAATGCCCTACGCGTTCTGGTGGGACATCATAGTAATTACCATCGAAAATATATACAAGGGAAAATGCAGTAGAAAAGGTGATGACATCTTTCCACTAGTACAGATCTATGCACAACTACAGAACCCATCATCTATTGGCTGCATGAAGCTTGTCCGCTGCACGACATTCAAACATGCAGAAAATCGCTTGGGCTAAGGTCAACCAGCCGGCCAATGCCCTTTTATCTCCAGGGTTCAAGTCCAATGGCAAGATATTTACGAGTGGATGTGTAGGATCCGATGCATCAGGAAAAATCCCCGAAGATGTCGAAAGACAAACAGAAAATGCTATCAGAAATCTGGATTCGATCCTGAAAGCAGGTGGATCATCGCTAGACAAAGTGATGAAGGTTCTTCTTTTCATTAAAAGTGGCTCAGATGCTCCAGCGGTCAACAAAATCTATGCCGCTAACTTCAAGAATCAGCCGGCCAGAACGTGCATTATTGTTGACTTCCCCAATCCGCAGATTAAAGTGGAACTGGAGTGTATTGCTGAATACGAGGAGAAAGCCAAGTTATAATAACTCATTCTGTCTCGTTCAAACTTCTCCAGCCTTCTCTGACCAATTCCCATTTTTTTCTCCCGTCCATAGATGTAGCTGCGACAATCACATATTTTTCCCATTTTGCTGTTGCTTTCCATATAATGACAATGCTATCCTCTTCCGACCATCCCAAGACACCCTCATCATTCATATGAGCGCTACGGTTTTCCAGTTTATCCAGAACATGGTTCCCGTTGATATGTGTGCTTACGAAACTCCAGGTGGAGTTGAAATATTTTGGCTTCATGATGGGTACTTTTTTCAGGAAATGTTCCCTGTTGGCGATGCCTTCTCGCAGATCAAAAACATGCAACGAACTCTTATCCGACAACACTGCAATTTTCGAACCATCTGGAGAGAATTTGATGCTGTTGATAACAGCTCTATCCATACCTCTTCTGAATTCATGCACTAAAGCACAGTTGGCTGTAGAGTGCACACGAATAATAGTGCCAGTCTCGGAAGCCGACGCAACCAGCGTTCCAGAGTTGTTGAGCGCAAGCGATCGTATTCTATTTTTATGTGCTTTTATGATTGATACCAGATTGCGTTCCTGTCCCTCTGGAGAGACATCCACCAGTTCGATCTGCCCTGTAGCTCGTCCTGGAAATGCCAGCATCTGTAGGTTCTTGCCCAAATCGCCAGCACCACCTGAAGTCATATCTGCAACGCCGTGGAAATTATCGACAGTTTCAAACGAGCTCAACAACTTGGGTGGTGAATTGAAACCGTGCACTAGTACCTTATTTTGTAATATAACAACGATTCTCGTTCGGGATAGAAGCACATTAAGTACAGGGCTCATAAACTCCAATGACAACGAGGGCCTCTTCTTCAGGTCATCCCAAATAATCACTTTGTTAATCGGGAACTTCGGGTTTCGTCCACCTCCAACTAAGGCAAGGTAGTTTGTACGATGCAGCATCTTGACAAACCCGATCCCAGTCAACTTAGGATCATCCAATAGACCTAAAGGTTCTTTGAAATTTCGTTTGACCCGCAGCTCCATAGGGTCCGTGTTGTAAATCCTGAAGCCTGTCTCATCCGAGACGGAAAAGCATGTTTGATCATTGTTGAAGTTAGCGCTGAGTAATTTGAACTCTCTAGAGGGAGAAATAATAGGGTTGTGTGCCTTCATATAGCCGTTTTCAAAAGGGTCGTGTAACAACTGATCAATCGCTCTCTATCTCCATAGAATCGTTATCAGAGGACTCTCTGCCCTTTTTCAAGTCGTTGGCCAGCGATTCCATCTCCCTATCTATAGTAGCAGGGATATTCTTCTTGGACCATTTTTGGAAAATTGCCGTAGGCTTACTGACTTGAATTATTTTTTCTGTTTCCTCGTTCACCTGCAACGCATGGGTTCTCACATGTAATTCCAAAGCCTTATTGAGCAAATCCGTAGCAATTGGGTCGTTTGGAGATATAGCCAAAGATTTATGTAACAGCTCGATAGCCTTCATGGTGTCCTTCATCTTTAAGTGAACCAGCGCCATGGACGAATATATACCGCCATCTTTATTTGTTTTCATGCAAACTTTCTCGAAACAGTCCAGCGCTTTCTCGAGTTGGTTAATGCGGCGGTAAACGTGTCCCAGATTGGTGTGGATGGAGATCCAAGCCCTCGAATTGCTCTGCAGGCTTTCCGCTTCAGTTAATGCTCGTAATAGGAACGCCTCTGCTTTTGACATATAATTTTGATGATAGTATACCACACCCAACTCATTTAAAAGTAGTGGATCCACAGAACAGATAGCAAAGGAAGCTGCAAGGTGTTCTCCTGCCAATGAGTAACTGTTCACCTGCATGTACTGCATTCCCAAAAATAAATTCGGCAAGTGAGTTCCGGGAAATAATCGAGCTGCCGTTGCGTAAGCGTTTATCGCCTGCTCATGTTCCCCTTCTTGGGCAAATGTATGCGCAAATCCTATCCACGCAGCTCCTGAGTTTGAATATCGCATTGACGCCTTGGAGAAAAACTTTCTTGCATCAATAACTTTGTCAGTTGTCATGTAATAAGTCCCAATAGCTAGCCATGTAAGAGGATGATCAGGATATTCCTCTGCCAATCTATGGGCTATCAGAAACAGTTTATTTTTTCCCCCAAGCTCATGGAGCGACGACAGATAGTAGGGCATGATTGCGAAATTCAAATCCTCTTGGTTTATTACTTGCTCACAGATTTCCAGACATTTCTGAAACTTGCACTGTATAAACAGCAGTTCTGCGCGACTTAGAAGAAGATCTGAATTGCCAACTAGGTTAAATTCTTCTTGAAGTCTAGCATCCGCTATCTCAAATTGAGCACCTTCTGTATACTTATTGAGCCTTGTAGAGTAGAGCAGTTTGATCAATTCGCTGTTATTGTCTGCAGAATCAAAATCAATTTGATCCATCAACTCAGACTCTTCTGCAGGCGTCAGTAGTTTATTATTTATGAGCTCATTGAAAGCTTCATAGCATTTTACATCTACCAGAACAGCCTCTCTGTAACAATCTTTAGCCAGTTGATGATTACTCTGATGCGCGTATATCTGGCCTCTTAGATAGCACATTGAAGCTTCTAGTTTTATTCCGCCGTCTTGGTTTTTCACGGAATGATCCGACTTAAAAGGATTGACCTCCCCCACCACATCCAGAGCTTCATCCCACTGATCTAGCTTTATATGACACAAAGCTGCCAGATATCTACACGAAACGCTTCCCTCGAAAGCTGGACCAGACAATAGTTTGCGTGCCCTAGAGTATTGGCCATTGCCAAAATGTACTTGAGCCAACCAGAATGCATCATTGGGATCTTTGGTTAACGCGAGCACTTTGTCACCAATGTACTCTGCAGTTTGATAATGATGTTGCATCAATGCATCATGCCTCCAAAGACGTAGCTTATCAGCTTGTGTAATCGTCTGTTCATCTTCAGTTGCAGTTTTCAATTTAGAGGGGAAGATTGTGGGAGTTGATTTGTTAGATCCCGGTGTAGAAAGTAACCTCGACGGCTGATGGGGCAAAAGCAAGTTGGGTGGCGTCACATAGTTCTGATTTGATGGACGACGTCGTACCAAAAGAGGCGAAATTGTAAGCGTAGAAGAATTTTGAGGAGGAGTATTGATAGGTACTCTTTCCATCTGTGCGTGGATCCTTACACCCAGTATTGCGTTCAAGAGTGTCCTGATTTTATGGCCGACAACCTCCTCGTATATGTCTTGAAAATTGACCCTCAGGTTGTAGCTGTCTCAGTACGACGACTCTTTTCTAAAACTGTTTCTTTTCTTTTCTTTTCTTTTCTTTTCTTTTCTTTTTTCTTGAAAAGAAAATGGGTTGTTGTATATATTTACACGTCGATAGTGTATCTTAAAGAAGTGAATCTGGAATATTGATGACTAAAGCTTCCAAGCTGATTCGACTTTCAATCTATTTCCTTAATAATCTTTGCCGGGAAATTTCAAATTCATTCCGATTATTGTTATTATCAACATCACGCATTAGAATAAACCCTCAGGTTTATTATGCATTTGAACCTTGGATATTATTCGTTATAGGTCTCTATATGTTTTAGTGACATGCCTCCCAATTTACCAGAAATGTGTAAAAGATTCTAGGTTGATCAACATGTGGAAAATTTAGAAAGAATATTAATACGATCTATTCAACCGTGGTATTTTTTCTATTCCTTTTTGGCTGAATATGACGTAGCCGCATGTGACTCATAGTGCACGAGTCAAAATAATATATATATCTGCTCTTCCAGCCACATAAACGATAATGACGGTGAAACTTCATCTGAGAGCTGAGAGTAAGCCTATGGAGGCTAGGGCTGCGTTAACTCCATCGACTGCAAAGGAATTATTGGATACTGGTGATTTTGAAATTTTCGTTGAAAGATCAAGCCAGTCAACATTTGACACATCAGAATATGAAAAAATTGGAGCAAAGATAGTCCCAGAGGGTTCATGGAGAACTGCTCCAAAGGACCGTATAATATTTGGGTTGAAAGAATTGCCAGAGGGTGAAACATTCCCGTTGATCCACGAGCATATTCAATTTGCTCACTGTTACAAGAACCAAGGTGGCTGGAAAGATGTCTTGCGTAGGTTCCCAGAGGGAAAGGGAACTTTGTACGACCTAGAGTTTTTGGAAAATGATCAAGGTAGGAGGGTGGCTGCTTTTGGGTTTTATGCCGGTTTTGCAGGTGCCGCTTTAGGTCTGAGAGACTGGGCTTTCAAGCAGACTCATGCAGATTCTGAAAACTTGGGTGCCGTATCACCGTATCCTAATGAGCAAGCTCTCATCAAGGATGTGAAGGCGGACCTCCATGAAGCGATCAAATCCACGAAGGGCAGATTGCCAACTGTGTTGGTGATCGGTGCTCTGGGGAGATGCGGTTCTGGTGCAATTGATTTGTTGAAAAAAGCCGGAATCCCAGATTATAATATCAAAAAATGGGATATGAAGGAGACCGCTCCAGGCGGTCCTTTCAAAGAGATTGCCGAGGCTGATGTGTTTATTAACTGCATCTATCTGTCCAAGCCAATTCCTCCATTCATCGATATCAAATCGCTGAGCTATGAATCGAGAAAACTGAGAACAATTGTGGATGTTTCTGCCGATACAACGAATCCTCACAACCCTGTTCCAGTGTATACTATTGCTACCGTTTTCAGCGAGCCAACCGTTCCCGTAAATGTGTCAAAGGGCCCAAAACTGTCGGTCATATCTATTGATCACTTGCCATCTCTTTTACCGAGGGAGGCGTCTGAGACATTTGCCAGAGACTTGCTTCCGTCGTTGAAAACGTTGCCTAAAAGAGATTCTATACCAGTTTGGGTGAGGGCAAAGAAATTGTTTGATCATCACGTTTCTCGCTTACATGGTGATTCTAAGCTATAAATTTTATTCAAGTTTAACTGCAATTTTTTTGCTCTTTGATCGCCTCTTTTTTGTAGAATCTCCCTTCATCACTTTTTTGAGTTCACCATCAGACTCAACTTCGCTCTCACTAACTTCAGCCATGTTTTCTTCGTCTCTGAGAGACTGTCTGATTTTCATGGACGACGCCTTTTCTACTTCTTCTGAAACAACACTCACGACGTTGAGTCTCTCACCAGTGTCATACACAGCAACCTGATCTCTTGATTGCAAGTCCCAAACGACAATCTTTCCATCAGAAGATATAGAGACCAGGAAAATGAGGGAATCATTCACCTTGTAAAGGCTAAAACCTTTGACGCGGCTCGTGTGTCCCTGAAGTTCAAGCGACGGTTCCATTTGCTTGATTACTTCCTCCGAGGCGGTAACTACATCGCTCAGCTTATAGAACCTCAAACTTGCATCTCCGAATGCAACAACGATATACTCCTGGTCGGCAAGCACAACTTTGCCCAGTTTCATGATAACGGAGGAAAAATCTAGAATTTTCAAAATTTTTGCACTTCTTGTGTCATAAATCAACACTCTCTTCTGCAACCCTATGAAGAACTGTTCACCGCTTTCAGACCATTCGACAAACTCACCATGCTGGCCCAATGTATCCTTTCCCTTTAGCTTTAGCGCAGAAGCCTTTTTCGCACTCATCAGATTCCATAGCCGAACAGTTCTATCAGCACTTACAGAGACTGCGACTTTACCAGACGGATGAATTGCCAGATCGTTGATGCATCCTTTGTGTCCCTTCAACTCACCAAAAATTTCCCAATCTTTTGTTCTCCATATAATGATCTTACCATCTTCTGATCCTGAAAGCAGCCACTTTCCCGATTTTTCTGGTCTGGTATTAGACGTATCGTCTGAAAACTTTAACACCGTGATTGATCCAGTGTGTTGCAGCAAAGTGCCCAATTCTTTTCTCTTCTGAAGGTCGTATATTTTGATGTGTTCATCGTTTGATCCCGTTATTAAATACCGTTGCGCTACATCCATCGACCTAATACTTAGAGAGTGTGCTTGGAAGTGGAAAA